>CABFVX010002175.1:36396-60835 GCA_902151425.1 Timema shepardi | reverse complement strand
GGGGGGAAATTTGATTAACCGAAATAGGTTCAGCCTCCTTTATTTCGACTGAGGTTTTACTATATTTTTCAAAACACACTTTTGGGACTCAGAACCATGTAATTCACATGAATTAAGATTATATTATGTTTCTATAAGAATGTAACACTGTACAACCGTGAGATAAGGCTCTTTTAAGTAATGTTCATCATGTTAAAAACCATTAATTTTATAATTTGGTTTTTTTTAAATGGTAAAACAGTGTTACAGGTCTCAATTCCCCTGTTTTATAAAGTATACCACATAAAACTCGTTCCATGATGCAAGTAAGATCCGGTTCGAGCTGTAATACTTACTCTAATTGAGCGCTATCCGCGGGATAAAACGCACTATTAAGGCCATGCGTGGACAAAGTATCACTGATACGTGTGAGTAGAGACAGATCGTTCGTGACCGAGAGCTGTGAACGAGCGAGCCTTGGTTTTGTAAACGAATCGTTCAATCCTCCATTGCACAGTACATTGCTTCATCAAGGCTCTGGATACAGTTTGTACCCAATACTTCCGCTCCCATATTACTACTAGAACAAAATGCACAGGTGATCTGGTGGTCTAGGGGTAAGGTGTCAGACTCCTGTGCTGGGGGTCCGGGCTTCAATCCCCGGTCCGAACACAGATTTATCTTATTACCAAACCCTTCCTTCATCTCTGACAAGACGTGTATTAATCACAACTTGTGAATGTGTGGAATGCCAGGCCTCTACCGTGGTTCGGATTCCATGTTAAACTGTAGGTCCTACATTTCATCTCACAATCACCCTATCATTACACATTAGCTTAAGTGCGTATAACCCGAACGGGTAGTAAGACGCGGTGCTAATAATAATAATAATAATAATAATAATCAGTAAAGTTAAGCACTTAAATCAATGAACATAAATACTACACTTTACTCACTTAAAAAGTTTTTTTAAGCACCACTTCATACTACCTGTTCGGGTTATACTCCGATATACTAATCACACTAATGTGTTAGGAAGGTTTTAATTTAGAAAAAAATGCACCGGAATTTGCATAGAAGGAGAGTGGAGAACTATTTAGGGAAAACCACCTTCATTTTATCCTGCTGGGATCTAATCCCGATCTCCTCGACTTCGGCAGTCTAGTCCAACACGAGAGTAGTGCGTTAGACCACATGGGCACCGAAGCGGGTAATTATTATGTTAAATGTATAAATTGCTATAGCTAAAACACAAATAAAGTGAGGACAGTATCTCCACTGATAATGAACCCAATGGGGTTGTGTGTAAAGCTTGATTCACATTATTATCGAAAATTTAGAGTATAATCTGTTCTAGTGGCGCAGCAATTTCTTCGCAATCAAGAATGTATTATGAACTATAAGGCTTTTTCAACGCAAACCCAAAAAGCTGATCATCAATATACTTAATTTTCTAGCGGGTGAACATATCTTATATATTATTGTCATGGTGGGTACTTTCTAAATATAGTGTAGCTTTGTAAAACAAATCAACAAAAACTACTTAAACACTCTTCATTTAGCAAGATATCTCAAATAATTTTACAACAGTAGACGTAGATGTCTTATTGTATCTTAATTTGTACTCGTATGTGCGTATTGAGTCAGTTGGATTAGACGCATGCGCACAGATTGAGTAGGTTAGTTCTGAAGTTTAATTGGTTCTTCCACCCAGATTTTATGAAGAAGCGAAGACATAGCCAAGATTGTTTGCATAGTGACCTACCGGGTTCGCAATGATTTCCTTTAATTATTTTGAAGCTTATCACCTGAATTCATTAATTCAGTTCTCTTAATTTTTGCTGAATGTATGAGTTCACAGTAGGTCACACAAAATAATGTATTTTTAAGTAAGAATGTAAGGTAGGGATGACCGCTTTCCTGGGAGTTGGGAGAATTATAGTTATATCCCAATTTTCTGGCGAAGAACCTTTTAGAATACTACAATTTAATATGACACTAATAGTAAGAAAAGGTCTTCCATATGTTTATTTGTAAGTTCATATGAACGTGAGTGAGGGAGCCTATGATGTAGTCCATTCACCATAGGAGTGGTGATAGCTGACACCTAACAGAAGATGTAAAAAAACGGTTTAAAAAAAAACCTAATCAGAAACAAATTGTTTATTGTGAATCTTTTGACTTTCTGAACGATCATAGGGTTTGGCGAATGGATATAATGAAAGCAAATCTGGTAGGTTTTGCTAGCTGTCAGTTATCTACCTTGGAGGAGGGATAGCTAACTCGCGTCACATTGCTGGTTCGTTCCATTACAACGTTCGAAGGTATAGTTTTATGACAGAGAGTGTATGTAAGACAAGGTGCAAGAGGATATATGAAGGTTAGAAACACCTCTTCCTTCTTTGTAAACACAGTACGTATGTAAATGAAATGTATAATTTTTTCGTTTGTTAACAATATAAGAGCAAAACAAAATGTGTTTGTTTCTAAGATGGTCTACTGATAGCAAGGTCACTCAGTCGCTTCTACACTCGCTACAGTCGGAACAAAAAAATTCATTATATAGACATATTAAATAAATATATGCAGTTATATTATTACTGATCATTAATTTAAAAAAACTAAAGTTAGATTTTTAAAATAAATTAATTTGGAATAATGACACTGGACTCTACCATAGTTACTATCTGAGGCTCCACGGGGAAATTTTAAAATACTCTTGATTTGTTTTATCACTCTATAAATAGCATCAGTAATTAGGATTTCCAATGGTTTCAATTATGAATAAATGACGTTTGTCAAAAGCTATAGGTCATAACCTGTGAGTTTTTACGTTTGTTTGGACTTTAATACATGTGAAAAATAAAAGTACTTATTTTGTGTTTCATTAAAAACTAACACTATCGAGCTACTTATAAATTAGACAGTATTTCTCTTTCACACATTATTATTATTTATTGTAAAGGCCCACATATCATTTGATTGACTTGCAGGACCAAATTACAGCACTACACATTCCTTTCCTTAAACTGGGAGGGTAGGGAACATGAGATAAGGCCAGTGTTTTTGCAACTTTAATAGCAAAACATTTTTTTGACCATAATAGATCAAATAATTCTGCAGTAGAAACATGTTTTTTCTCTACATAATGACCTTAACAGTTCTTGAAGGGTCAAGGGTCAAGGGTGCCCTTGGAATTTAATGACAACTTTTTCTCTTCATTTAAAAGTTTACCATTTAATTCCGCTATGCTCATGACAGATATTCAACAACTGAATAAATTAGAATGTAAACACTATTTGAATAAATGTATCTGATGAACCTATGTTTGAGTTATTTTGGGCAAATAAATGTTGTTTGGCATAAAAAAGTGAAAAAAAAAGACCTTAAAAGTTATGTTGCATAGCACATTTATAGTAGAAAATATCTTGACAGAGCAAGAAAACTAAACGAATTCTCGTTGACCTCAATTGTCTTGGGATAAAGTGTTCACCTCATGGCCCAGTGTTAATAGGTTCAAACCCAACTGGGGTCAACGGATTTTTCTTTAAGCAATAAAAATCTGTAGCACAACTTCCCTCGGAGGGGAAGCAAAGCCTTCACAGTCCCATGTCAATTGTGGCATGTTAAAGAACCCTGAAAGGTATGTGAAAATGCAATTCCAGGCAAAATTGTTAAGCCCTTTCGCTCTCGCTCATAGAAATTCTCGTGTTCTGTTATAATCGGTCGGTTCAGAAGGTGTAGTTTAGATACCTCCAATAAATAAATAAATTAAATTATTATTATTATTATTATTATTATTAGCACCGCGTCTTACTACCCGTTCGGGTTATACGCACTTACGCTAATGTGTATCCCACATTCACAAGATGTCTTGTCAGAGGTGAAGGAAGGGTTTGGTAATCAGATAAATTTGTGCCGGGACCTGGGATTGAACCCCGACCGCCAGCACAGAAGTCTGACACCTTACCGCTAGGCTGCCAGGTCATCGACATATATAAATTAAATTAAATTAAACAAGTTATCTGAAGTACTCGAGGAGAGAATCATGCTTCTGTGTAAAATGTCACACCTGAGAACTGTAGGAACCCTCCTACTGCCTCCGAAAGGTCATAGTTCTTGACGCTATGCTCCAGCATCTCCAACACAGCATCTCCCTTCAGGTCGACCTTCTGCACGGCGTTCTCGAAGGGCAGGACCTCCAGAATATCTGCGCGGGTCACGGTGCCTAAATAAAACAAAACACAGAGGGTAGCTCATTTCACCGGCTGACTGGCCTCGTGGCGTAGTCGTCAGAGCGCATAGCTGCTGACCTAGAGGCTCCGGGTTTAATTTTCTGCTGATACAGGGGGGCTATTATCGACCAGGACCAGGGTTTGGTTAGTTAGGCTTAGGTTAGGTTAATATCTTCATTGGATCCATTCCGTCATACTCACTATCATAATTCCTTCATCTCATCGGGACATGGGAAGAGCCTCCACGAAAAGGATGTAAGATTAGTATATTCGGGCGTCCCCTGGGAAAAGGCACATTAGTAGTGGCAAATTTTTCCAAAAACTGGACTAAAAGTGATGTAGCCCAGACGCGACACTAGTATTATTTTACCGGCTAATGTTTGATACAAATAGTGATAATTGAAGTTCTGAGGTGTATCTGTAGTGTATTTCTCAAGCAATAATGCACCAAGGTATGAGGTATATGTGCGCCAAGGGAAGATAATATTAGTCCACCCTTTTTACCCTTTACCCCTTTCATTCTGATCTTAGAGTATGGTGGCGTGCCCTTTAGTAATAAAACTGCAACTATTATAATACAAGCCGTTAAAACCCGTTCTTTGTACGGGAAAATCACAAAAATCTATATAAAACGAACTAGCCACATGATCTTGATGTGTTGGAACCTCACTGGGGCCACCTCTCTGTCGATATCTCAGTTTTAAGAACTCTGGGGGTGATTAAAGCGCTAAAATAATCAATGTGCGAAGTTTCATCTTAGATTGATAAAAAAAAAAATCTAGCCAGACAAACAGACATGACGGTGGTGTGCTGAATTTTCCTCTGGGCCACTCCTTTATAAAAAGTGTCAGTTTTAATAATTTTCGGGGTAGCCATAACACCAAACTAATCAGTGTGTGAAGTTTCAACTTTGTGCATTAAAAGAAAGTTTTAGAAAAAAAAAACTCTGGACAGACAGACGGACAAACAAACGTACTCCTCGTGGCTTTTATTATAAAGATGGTTGTTGGCCTACACGTGACCCGTTTTGAGCCTAAATCTATTGACATAAAATATACTCAAGATAGATTGTCTTATATTATCTCTTCTGTCCTAATATCAGCTGAGCGGCCTGAAATCTACATCAGATTGGAGCCCAACCATTTTAACGTTGCAGTATTAAGGAGGAGATTTAGGGGAGGTGATATAAGGTAATTATTTTTGCAGTATTTATAGCAAAACATTTTTAAAGTTTAACTTTATTCACATGGGATTATCAACAGTTCTTAGATATCTGTCTTGAGCATAGCGGCATTAGATGATAAACTTTTTGAATGAAGAGAAAAAGCTGTCATTAAATTATAGGACACCCCTGACAGATATTCAAGAACAGATTTTGAAGCCATAATGTAAATAAAATTAAACTCTATGTTTTTCTGAAGTCATATTTGAAAAATGTTTGCTATAAAAAGCTACAAAAACATTTTCCTTAACTCGGGCCCCTACATCCTCACCTTAATTGCGAGAGAAAAAGAATTTACTTGACTGTAGTCACATAAAATATTGGTGCAACACATCTTACTTCCCTTGCGGGATATGCCCATATTTACATTAATGTAATACATTAGGGATGAGAAAGTTCGAATTTAGAGGAAACATACTCGCATTACGTGAAATTATACTGGATAGATATAAAGGTAAAGAAGAACTCCAGTACAACTTGACGGGTTTTGAAACCCAGGATAAACGTCAACGGTAGTCCAGTATTATTGTGAGTGACACCATAGACCATTCGACCACCAAAGTGGGTAATATGGATATTTTTTAAACCATAACTAAGGTAGTATTGATTATACTTGTTGCGAAATTTATGGAATATTTGAACCCTCTACTAACTCTACCTTTTGTTCACGCCTCCCAATAATGCTTCTTCTTTGTTACTTATAAAAACGTTACTGGCCGCTTCCTTGTGGTAACCTCATGTGACCTTTCCCGACTTCCTGTCCATCCTCTTGGAGACCCTAAGAAGGCCCTAGAATATGTTTTGAACTCTCTTTCCCCTTTATCATTCCCAAATGTTGTTTTTCTTAGCACCACATCTTACTACCCGTTCGGGTTGTACGCTTATGTATCAATAACGCTAATGGCTGTAGATATTAGTAAGACTATATTTAAAGGAAGTGTACCCGCATTTGGGTAGTGAGAGAGTGTAAAACTATTTTAGAAACAAATTCTTTCAGTACACTCGAAGAAGGTTTGAATATCTAATTCCCTGTCATCGGCAGTCTAGTCCAACATGAGAGTAGCGCGTTATACCATGCGGCCACCGGAGCGGGTAGATATGGTTTAAAAAGTTAAGGATACAGGTAAATAAATGGTACGCTGCACCGAACAGACTTTCTAAGATAAGGAAAACGAGATAATATACATTGTAATAGAAACAAAGTGAGGTAAAAAAAGAACATTGCATTTCACCAAAGAGCATAAATGAAATAATATTCACTGTTACCGAAACATTTTCAACTCTATATTTCCCAAAGATCTATCTAAAATAATATACAGGGAGTTTTTCTTGCTAAACGGCTAAACTTTGGAAAGTGACGGTGGATCAAAAAACTAACTCAAAATGTATTTCATAGATTTGCTCGTTTGAGAATCCTTTTCACGCAAACATTCTTTCTGCAGTGGTCCTCGGGAATGGCTTGATATTAATTTTCCCGGAAAGTGGATGGACCGTGCTGGAACTGTGGCTTGGCCTCTGTTTTCACCTGATTTAACGCCATTGGATTTGTTTGTATGGGGGAAGACTCAAGCAGAAAAAGTTTTTGAAGTGCCTGCTATTGACCTTCAATCATTACGACAAAAGGTAACACCAGCGTGCGAATAAACAACAGTCGGACAATGTCGGTCAACCAGTCGTTCTTTTATTGATAAGTGCAATGCTTTTCCCTGTACTCTTCAAATGGACACTCCTCCTTTTCCCCCTTGTACTTTTCAAATGGACACTCCCCCCTTTATCCCCTGTACTGATCAAATGGGCGTTCCCCCGTTTCCCCCTGTATTCTTCAAATGGACACTCCTCCTTTTCCCCCTTGTACTCTTCAAATGGACACTCCCCCTTTTTTCCTGTACTCTTCAAATAGACACTCTTCCTTTTCCCCTGTATTCTTCAAATGGACACTCCACCTTTTCCCCCTTGTACTCTTCAAATGGACACTCCCCCTTTTTTCCTGTATTCTTCAAATGGACACTCCACCTTTTCCCCCTTCTACTCTTCAAATAGACACTCTTCCTTTTCCCCTCTACTCTTCAAATAGACACTCTTCCTTTTCCCCTGTACTCTTCAAATGGACACTCCCCCCTTTATCCCCTGTACTCATCAAATGGACATTCCCCCCTTTATTCCCTGTATTCTTCAAATGGACACTCCACCTTTTCCCCCTGTATTCTTCAAATGGACACTCCACCTTTCCCCCCTTGTACTCTTCAAATGGGCGTTCCCCCCCTTTTCCCTGTACTCTTCAAACGTCCATTTTGTCAAGACCTAATAGTCCATAACACAACTAGAGCTGCACTTACCAGAGTTTGCAGTGTTCTCGATAGAGTTACGGATACCCCCTCCATGTTGGATGGCAATAGGAGCGTCTGTCCAGCCAGATCCGGTGTAGTCCAGCACGTTCTGGAAATAAACAGTTTCAATTAATTTAAAAAAAATCTATTCGCATTCAACAACTACAGACCAATTTTCATATGAAGGATGTTTTCCGACAGAAAAGTTACTAGATCGACTTTTACGCATTCTTAAGTCAAGTTATGTTAACTGCAGCTGTCACTTTGGAGATACGATCAATACTTTTAAAATAACACCAATAAAAAAAATCAAAATGTTGTCAATGTTGGCCGTAAGAAGTTTGTTTTTTCTAAAAGTCCCTTCCTATAAAACCTTGAAACCTCACCTTGACGTATCACTCTACAGCCCTATATTGTAAGCTAAGCCATAGTGTAATGTTTTAAGGTATACTTGGTATATTACAAGGTAGACGAGGGGCAAATAATATATAATGTTAAATAATGATGATGATTATGATGATAGTAATCAAATAAATAAATAGATGAGGAATAATATAAATTATAAAATAAGAACCTAACAACTTTAACTATATATGCATATTTTTATTTTATTATTATTATTATTATTATTATTATTATTAAAGTGAACATAATCAGCTGACTAATTGTGTCAGCATAAAACAAAACCCTACAACTTGATATTAGAAGAATCAAAACACCCAGTCCTCCGGGTGATAAAATATCCAATAGCAAGTTTGTGGACGTCCCATGAATAAAACCTGGGACCCCCAACTCGATAGAAAAACTCGTTACCAACATATTTAAGAGGTTTTACATCTATAGGTATATAATCCAAGAGAACAGTATCAAAGAATTATATTTTATATCAATGGTCACTACTCCCCCAACACATGGGCCGACGCGACGGGTCAGGATGGCTTAGGCAGCGGCAAATAACCGTGGGGTTCGTTTAGATCTTGTTTATTGAAATATATTAGTTAATATAAGAATATATAAATGTGATGTAGGTTTTTAGAATAAGTTGAAAGAGTTTGGGGGGAAAAAAGATCCTCATTCTGTCATTGTTCCTACTCACCAGTTCTATGCCCTGACCAATTTTCGTTGTTATAGCTCTGACTAATGTAAAACACACGGCTGCTCGACTATGCGTGGTTGTTATATAACTCAGACTTTCAAGATAGCTTTGAGGGCTCCCTCCTCCGTAATGAACAGGGGCTCAAGCTGAATATTATCTTCAGAATTTACTGTAACTCAGCATCTGAGTATGTAAAGCAACTTGAAGTAAACCCCTTAGCACAAATGGCGTCTTTCCCAGCTCCTCTTCTAGAAAAAGTCTAAAACTCACTGTTATATGCAACCAACAGAGGGGTGTTATCCCCTAAATTAATGTTTACGTCAATACACTTGTTTGTGCTAGTTGGCAAAACAATCTCTGTTTTAAAAACATTACTTGATGCGCGTGCTCAACTGCTGATGTGAAACAATTGAAAGTAACGATTGCTTAGGTTTACGTCATTCTTGCATGCTTTTGATTATTAAAGTCTGCAAGCCATGACATTAAAAGAAAATAGAATTAGATAAAAGAGAGGGTAGGATAGTATAAACACTTCCTAGTGCACTCAGCTGTGTTTTGAAACTTCCATCAAGGATGACCAAATGTGATGCTTATTAATACATTAAACAAATGAGCCACTGCCAGAATTTATTTTTCGTTCATGTTTATCCTAATTTCTGAGCTAGACAGGTTCCTTCTCTACTCCCTCGTGCTACGACTATTAGTAGCCATATGAGCCATCCAAATATTTAACATTAATGGGTCAAAGATGATGTAGATATAATATTAGAAAGAATACACCTAAATTTTCTTAGATGAAGAAGTAAAAATCATTTAGAAAAAACTCATTACACACAGTTGGGATTTGAACCTCGAGCTTTCCATCATCATCAAAACAGAAGATAAAATATTGACACCTTATTTCATTTGTCAACGTATGGCTAACTAGAATAGTTTTTTTGAGTGCAGCACGTTGAGGGAGGGGGTGTTACAAATACTTTTTAACACATACATAAAATTTCAATCAAATAATTCCAAAAACAAATTAAATGAGTACCTTCTTTAACACGCTTTAGAGCACTTAAAATAAATGGTACGACACAATCGCACAAACTTTATCATATTGTATATTATAGTTTTAAAGATGATTTAAAAAAAAAGCTTTTGAGTAAAGTTCCCTTAAGTATGGTTTCAATGGAAAAAAAAATCATCATCACCCTTTAGACCCACATTTTAAGCCAAATTGTTCAAAAATATTTAACAAAAATAAATATATTATATTTAGCACCGCGTCTTACTACCCGTTCGGGTTATACGCTTTAGGTACTAATTACTCTAATGGATTAGGATATGGGAAGGTTGAATTAAAGGAAGTGAACCCGCATTTGCGTGGAGGGAGAGTGGAAAAACATTTAGGAAAAACCACCCCCAGTTCACTAAACACTTCCTAGTGCACTCAGCTGTGTTTTGAAACTTCCATCAAGGATGACCAAATGTGATGCTTATTAATACATTAAACAAATGAGCCACTGCCAGAATTTATTTTTCGTTCATGTTTATCCTAATTTCTGAGCTAGACAGGTTCCTTCTCTACTCCCTCGTGCTACGACTATTAGTAGCCATATGAGCCATCCAAATATTTAACATTAATGGGTCAAAGATGATGTAGATATAATATTAGAAAGAATACACCTAAATTTTCTTAGATGAAGAAGTAAAAATCATTTAGAAAAAACTCATTACACACAGTTGGGATTTGAACCTCGAGCTTTCCATCATCATCAAAACAGAAGATAAAATATTGACACCTTATTTCATTTGTCAACGTATGGCTAACTAGAATAGTTTTTTTGAGTGCAGCACGTTGAGGGAGGGGGTGTTACAAATACTTTTTAACACATACATAAAATTTCAATCAAATAATTCCAAAAACAAATTAAATGAGTACCTTCTTTAACACGCTTTAGAGCACTTAAAATAAATGGTACGACACAATCGCACAAACTTTATCATATTGTATATTATAGTTTTAAAGATGATTTAAAAAAAAAGCTTTTGAGTAAAGTTCCCTTAAGTATGGTTTCAATGGAAAAAAAAATCATCATCACCCTTTAGACCCACATTTTAAGCCAAATTGTTCAAAAATATTTAACAAAAATAAATATATTATATTTAGCACCGCGTCTTACTACCCGTTCGGGTTATACGCTTTAGGTACTAATTACTCTAATGGATTAGGATATGGGAAGGTTGAATTAAAGGAAGTGAACCCGCATTTGCGTGGAGGGAGAGTGGAAAAACATTTAGGAAAAACCACCCCCAGTTCACCCGACCGAGATTCGAACCTCGATCTCCCCATCCTCAGCAGTCGAGCTTAACACGACAAGCGCGTTAGCCAACTACGCCACCGAGGCGGGTAACAACAACAAAAATAAAATTTTCAAATATTAACAATCTGTAAGATACCCTAAAATTATTTGTTATTAGTAAAAATAAAAACTTAATTTTATTTATCATACAAAACTATTTCCAGATTCTCATTTTGGACTCAATATTCAAAGTCATTTTCAAAAAATATCAAATGTCTATAATTTGTCTTGAGTAAATTATCATTAAATTAATGTATTTTAGATAAATAAAGATACATTATTATTATTATTGGTAATGTAAAATAGTCCCACGATACTAATTTTTAACCAAATTGTTAGAGCTATTTTCAAACAAATCAAATTTTACAAAAATTCATCATTTGTAGCTACCATTAAATGAGTTTAAAAAATCCATATAGCTATTTATAATACAAGAAACTCCAAATACCTACTTTGAACTAAATTGCTAAGGCCATTTTTTTAAATATTCAAATTAAAAAAATAGTCATCAGTAAACTAACCTTAACAGAATTTCCCTCTAAAAACAAGTATACAGCTTTATTTGTCATGTTCATGTCAAACACTCCCCAGATACACATTTTAAGCAAAATCTTTATAGCCATTTTACAAAATCACTAATCAGTAAACGACCCTTTATCGTATTTTTACCCAAAACCAAATTTACATGGTTATTTGTAATGTCAAACTCTCCTATCAAACCTATTTGGAACCAAATCACTAGGACCATTTTTCTTTAAATATTTCAAGTTTTTGAAAAATCATTGATCAGTACTACCCATAAATGAGTTATTAACCCAAACACAACTATACATTGTTATTGGTCATGTTAATCAATCTCAAGATATACATTTTGAACCAAATTGTTAGAGCTATTTTCAAAATATTTTGAATTTTTTTAAATTTTCCATCATAACCCTTCAACGAGCCATTTTCTAAATATTTTGAATTAATAAAAACACTTGTCAAGGAGCTAGGGTCAAAACTAAAAATAATATTAGGTATAGCCCTGCAAAATCTAAATATCATGTTTGAACAAAATCAATTTAACTGTTTAGGATCTGTGGTCAGGGACAGACAGGTATAATTGTAAAGTCTACTTTTTCGGTTTAAGAGTTCACAAAAAAGTAAAGATTCGACATAATTTTGAGATAGTGATTTTCACGATCACATTACTTTCTCTTGATATGAGAAAATAAATCTTTGTACTGTCTAAAACTACTTCAACTATTTTAATGAATGTGTGGAGACGAGTAAATTGAAATGATTGAAAAGGCTCACTTCATCTATCATCGCGTCAGTGATGAGATTTCCCATGTTACACTCTACCAGTCGGCAGCTCTTCCGGTCCCCGTCTAGGAGAACCTTGGTTCGACCCACAACGGTGTTTTGGAGAGCTTCAACATCTGTCCGCCAATATTCCAGCTCGTCTAAGATATCTTGTTCTGGAAGAAAACAACGTAATCTCTTTTACATACTTAAACACACACATACATACATACATACATACATACATACATACATACATACATATATACATACATACATGCACACATACAGGAATACATACATACATATATACATACATACATGCACACATACAGGCATACACGCATGCAAACATACATGCGTGCACGCGCACACACACATACATTAATACATACATAACACTTACGGTGTAGGAAATAAACTGTACATATAGTTCAAAAAACAACAACTCCGTACTTAATCTAACTTCCTCTACACTTCCCTATCCTTGCATACTCCCCTCGCTTCAATAACATCCATACACATAGTCAGATATGTTTTTTTATTCTTAAAACTCTTAATGTTTCTCATTTTTATACATTTAACCACACCTTACATAACCTACGCCTTCCTTTTGAACCACACACTCTACTTCCATATATTTGCTTCGTCACTCGATCCACATTCATCCTCTCAACATGCCCAAACCAACATGAGACGCTTATTTCACACTAACCTATTGCATTACTTTTCAAACCACACTCCTTCACTACCCATTTACTACTGACACTATCCATCCGAGTTTTTACATATAACTTTTTTTTTAGCTATCTCATTCCAACAGAATTCACTCTTATGCTTCTCCTGACCAACCTACGCTTCACATCAATGCAATGATGATAGTGTTAACACACTTTTATATACTGCCATCTTTGCCTCTCTCGATACTACTTCATTCTTTGCAATAGTCCACATACATCCAACTACTCTCCGAGATGCATTCACCCATCTGTCCCGTCCTGTCCCATTTTTACGAAGTATTCTACCCAGATATACAAAATCCTTTACTTATTCTAGCAGTTTTACCCTATGACACTCCAAAAAACTTTGCTTAGAATACTCAACAAACTAATTTCCATATAATTCTTACATTCATTCTTACCCCCTTTGATTTTTTATAAAGGAATAGTGACATCATTCTTCCAGGCATTATGAACATCCGGAATCCCAGCACACACATTAAACAACTCACACAATCTGGCAAAAAGTACCATTCCCCGCACTTTAGCATTTCACTGTCTTGTCATCCGATCTACTCCCGCAGCTTTGCCATTATTTAACACTTTCATAACTTCTAGCACCTCAGCATCGTTAATTATTTCACTTAACATAACATGTTTCTTATTTTCTGCTACTTCCTCGACGTTTTTTACATACAATTGCTCAAAATACTCTCTTCATCACTCTCTTATACTGGTTTCATCCCAGATCATCTCACCATGTTCATTCTGAATGCCATAGGCCTTTCCTTGCAATACTTTTTACGTTCACTCTATTCACTTCCAGAAAAGCGTCTTATTTCTTTAAAACTAATTCTGTATTCTTTCTCCTTCTCTCATTTGATCTTTACTCGCCTTTACTACTTTATTCGCATTCATCTTTTCACCCTTATATGTCCCACAATTTTGTATGTTCTTTTCCATTCTTC
The DNA here is from genome assembly GCA_902151425.1 of Timema shepardi. NCBI lineage: Eukaryota > Metazoa > Arthropoda > Insecta > Phasmatodea > Timematidae > Timema > Timema shepardi. Next base: position 46,654 of record CABFVX010002175.1, on the reverse strand, counting down.
ACGGAAATTATTCGGTTGTACGCTTCTTTATTTTCTCTCGCAGTTTCTTTCCCTAGTTAATTCCATCATGCATATCTTTTTAAGTGAAAAAAATAATTAAAAACTAGGATTGAACGCTTGTAGGTGATCAAGAAGTTATTATAGTCCCAGGCACCACAATTGGGGTAAAACCTAGCGAAAGGTTGGAAACCACTGCTCTAATATATATTTTATTTAAAATAATAGTTCTACAAATTAAATATAAGCAATGTGTAGCATACACAGCTTCACTCCTTCCCCTGTGTACAGATATAATAAATGTAAAGTTAATACATATAATTAGCAATGCCAAGCAACTTTAAACGCATTTAAAATTATTCAAATATTGTAGTTTGTTTGTTAATAATATAAATATATTTTCTTAAGCTATTAATTATTTTCTCTTGTCCTCATATTACATTTTAAAAAACATAGATATATAGCTCAAACTTCTTTACAATATTTGAATTTTTCCCGTGGTAGTATGCTAAGATATTAGCGCTTATCGGCTTCAATGACTGAAAAGTGATAACTGGAACTAAATATTAAGCCATGTCTTATACTAATAACTATTTTTCAAGTTTTTTCTGCACATGAGTTAACTCAAGACAAAGACGCACCAAGTAAAGATTATACAACTCATTATTTTACAAGTATTTATGCACATTAACTAGCTCAAGACAACGGTGCACCAAGTAGAGCTTATACAACTCATTATTGTACAAGTATTTATGCCTATTAACTAGCTCAAGACAAAGATTGCACCAAGTAGAGCTTATACAAATAATTATTTTACAAGTATTTATGCCTATTAACTAGCTCAAGACAAAGATGCACCAAGTAGAGTTTATACTAATCATTTTTTTCCAAGTATTTATGCACATGAGCTAGCTCAAGACAATGTTAGGGATTGGCTGGAGGCTCAATGTGTGAACGGTGGGTGGATTACCTCGCGTCACGGAGCTGTCGAGAAGAATGGGGTTCCCTTTGTACGAGATGATCTCCCCATGCTCGTCGAACATCAAGTCGAGTTGACCCAGGTATTTGGTGTAAGCATAGGCCTGAACCACGGGCACCTTCCTGCCTGAAGATTGGGTGACAACGTGAGGGTACAGGCTCTCGGGTACCTCCAAGTCCGGTTGGTTACCTGTGGCATAAAATAAAACGTTAGATCATCAAAACTATAGCTTGACTTTATTACGATTGGACATTTGGCGCATCTTTTAGAAATTACAAACATACTTGTATTTATTGCAGTCAACATTGATAAAAATGTGTCTATATTATAAGCTATAATATCTATTAAAAGGGACATCTGCAGATCACATAACTTGACGTATGAATACGGAAAACTAGAGACATAGCAGTAGTTCTTTCCTGTCATAATGTCCATTCCTAAGAAAATTGGTGTGTGTGTGTACAATTTCTGAGGGATTGAAGAGGCTAGTTCTAATTGATCACTTTAGGAAGAACCTTATCTGACAGTTCAAAATGTAGCTTTAATTTCATCCATTAATACCCCACGTGTTCAATCCTCGGTCCTGGCAAAGATTTATCTGATTACCAAACCCTTCCTTCACCTCTGACAAGACATCTTGTGAATGTGGGGAATTGGGAATGCCAGGCCTCCACCGTGGTTCGGATTCCACGTTAAGCTGTAGGTCCTTCATTTCATCTCACAATCACCCTACCATTGCACGTTAGCGTAAGTGCGTATAAACAAAACGGGTAGTAAGACGCGGTGCTAATAATAATAATAATAATAATAATAATAATACCCCACGTCATGTGTAATATGGACACTTTGGAGTAAATGTTAACATTCTGGTTACTTTAAGACACTATATATATATATATATATATATAATAAAAACAAGCTATAGCCAAGTTCTACTGCCCTACAGGTATTTATTTATATGCCTATGGGTTGTGGTTATGATGGTTCAGCTATACTTTTAAGTGATCCAAAAAAAAAAAAGAGTTTTACCAAAATTGGTAAGTACTGTACGTCATTATGATTAGATTTTCTTTCATTGAAAGAAATGTATATTTTTAGGGTTAAATTTCCTTTTTGAATTTATATTCCTAGCACATGAAAATATATTTAATTAAAAAAAGTGTATGTTGTTAAATTTTTTATACTGTGTATAAATTAACTATTGGCTAAATTTTTTAAATAAAAATCTTATTTTTAAAATCAAAACAATTTTTAATTTGAATAAACTAGCTTATATTTTAAAATTTACAAACACTTAGCTACTAATTAATTATACCTAGTCTTTATTAACATTTAAAAAACAATTAATTAACTGTTAATTAAAATAATTGTTAGATTTAAAGATTATGTTAACAAAAAAAGATCGTGTCCTGATTATTTCTAAAAAAAAATATTAGCACCGCGTCTTACTATCTATTCGGATCATACGCCTATGTATTATTTACAATAATTTGTTAGGTACGAGGTTTGTTGAGTTTAAAGGAAGTGTTCCCACATTTTCGTGGAGAGAGAATGGAAAACCATTTTGGAAAAACTATCCTTAATACACCCAACAGGGATTCGAACCCGTATCTCCCCATTATTTGCAGTCTAGTCTATTGCAAGAGTGACACCTTAGACCATGTGGCTAGCGAAGCTTTTTATATACTATTTAATTTATTAATGTTATAGCAGTGTGAGTCAGAAAATAGTTTTCCTTGTATGCATTATCTATATTGTTTAAATATTAAGTTGTAATCTTCATACAAAATACTAATTTACATATATATAATAATAAAAGGAAGTGTTTGTCTGTGTGTGTTTGTGTGCGATGCCCCGCCAAATCTACGGCACGCAGAGATCTGCCATTTTTAACATAGGTGGACGGAAGGTTGTGTCGAATGCACCTCGAAGACGGATTTTTAAATTTTTTATTAGCTCTTTAATTTGGCCATATTTAACAAATTTTGGAAGAAATAATTTTTTATCTGGTTTAGAACTACGTTTCAGAGATAGGAACACCATCGGGTGAGGGAGAGGGGGGCCTTATTTAATTCTTATACCACAGTGAGTCACGGGCAATGCCGTGCGGGACATCTAAGCTGGGGGTTACGGTAAATGACGGTAAGTTGTATCATCTTGTGGTCAGATATGCCGCAACTGTGGCTTTTGCCCCACGTTATCGTGGCCCCACAACTGATCGCCACTGTGAAAAGATAACTGCACTGTCCAGACAAATTCGGGAAACCCTATATACACTAGATATCACCACTGTACAGTAATAACATGAGCGACTCTAATATAAATATAAATTAAATATTTTGGGACTGTTTTAAACTGTTGTTACACTGCATGAAACTCTCATATTATGTTGGGACCTCTAGGTATATACTTGTAATGTTAGGAAAATCCACCATCCTTACCTTGTGACTCAGGTATCTAAGTCAGGACGACAAAGCTTATCCACATGCCCACTGGATGAATCTAACAAGGAGGAGGAAATGCATAAAAGAAAACACTTCAAAATTACACAGGGAACATTGTATTTGAAATGATACAAATCAAAAATTATGTTCAAATTACTGTCGAATATTATTAATGTCATCCATAATGCATGTCATAACATCACCTTCGCGCAAGAATAATAGTTAATAAAAACAATAATAGCCACCAATTCAAATTGTAGGCGTACTCACCAACGTCAACTGAGCCTTCAGTCCCTAACCGCCTGGTCCTAAAGATTCATCTGGCTCTGGTTATACATGCCAACCAGTGCCGACCAGTGGCGGCTCGTGTATAGGCACTACGGAACTGCAGAACCCCTATTTCCACTTGCTATTATCGATAGCATTTAATAAAATGAGTTATTTTTTCTTTAAATCCTTATTTATTTTTGTAGTACAATATATATTCCTTAAGCTTAATGTCAGTACTTCAGTAGCCATCCTTCAGTTTATGGAAAATATACAAAAATCATTGAATGGAACTGTGCTCTTCACAGTGCCAGCGACGTGGTGTTTGACTATTGTGCGCATGCGAACATAGGAGAGGTGTGGGGAGGAAGGCAGGACTGCCAGGCAGAGAGAGCACTGTTGCTCTCGCAGTGCCGGCTCTGGCGTGGTGGAAGAAGGAAGTTTTCTTTTTACTCAGCGTGTGTTGTGCTTAAAAACCGTGTACCATATTCTTGATTATGATAAAGGGTAGAAGAGTGTAGAAATAGATTATTATTCTGCCTCCAGCCATTCTATTTGATTCCTTTTTTCGGTTCTTTTATTTAACAGAAAGATTAATGCGCTCGCAGTAACCATTTTCTGGAGCAGCACGCCCACTAATTTTAGCTACGAGACGCCACTGATGCCGACCACTATACCTGTGTATAAGAAGGTGTTAGTGTGCCCTCCGATGACGACATCAATATCGGGCACCTCCGTGGCGATCTGTATGTCCTTCCTGAAGCCAGAATGTCCCAAGGCGATGAGGATGTTTATTCCTTGGTTCTTAAGTTTGTCAGCCTCCAGCTTGATGGCCTCTACCTCGTCTATGTACTTGACCTTCTCCGATTTGGACAGTTCCTAAGAGACATTCGAGTTTACATCAGGGGTGCTTCCACACATGTATGTCAGGAGGGGGAGGACCAAACTTTTTTTTAAAAAACTCACTCTTAGTGATAACTGAAGGTTGGGAGGAGGAGGTCTGTTGTAGTTTTCAATATTTGCTTTACATTTTTATGCAGGGGAGAACACCTGTAATTCAAAAAAGTTTTATAGTGTCGGCCTTAACTTTCAAAAATTCTTGCTTTAACCACCGTGTCTTACTGACCGTTCGGGCTGTACGCATATCTTATAATCATTATTATTATTATTATAAGCACCGCGTCTTACTACCCGTTCGGGTTATACGCACTTACGCTAATGTGTAATGGTTGGTTGATTGTGAGATGAAATGGAGGACCTACAGTTTAACGTGGAATCCGAACCATGGTGGAGGCCTGGCATTCCCCACATTCACAAGATGTCTTGTCAGAGGTGAAAGAAGGGTTTAGTAATCAGATAAATCTGTGCCGGGACCGAGGATTGAACCCCGGCCGCCAGCACAGAAGTCTAACACCTTACCCCTAGATCGCCAGGTCACCGACTCTATCTTATAATCAAGTACACTAATTTGTTAAGTATAAGAATGGTTAAATTTAAAGGAAGCATACCCGCATTTGCGCGAAGGGAGAGTAGAAAACAGTTTAAGAAAAACCAACTTCCAGGATTCGAATCTTGATCTTCCTGTTACAGGTAGTTCAGTTTATTGTGAGAGTAAACCTTAGACTGGGTGTGTCGTTTGGTCATATGGAACCCATTGACCAATTAAAATACTGAGAGGGCCGCATTAAAAAAGAAGGAGAAATATAGTCCCTTTCTTAAGAAAACATAACTCCAAATTAATAACTTTCACAAAAAAAAAATTACAAATAGAAAAATAATATACAAAATATTTAGACTTATTTATTTCAGTGTCGGTAAAGGATTCTTTATAAAAATGACCCATCTAAAAAAGTTTTGAAATTGATACAATTAAAATTGTCAAGGCCAGCCACAGTGGCTAACGCGCTAGTTTCGTGTTAATCTAAACTGCTGAGGACGGGAAGGTCGAGGTTCGAATCTCGGTTGGGCTAAATGGGGTGGTTTTCCCTAAATGGTTTTCCACTCTCCCTTCACGCAAATACGAATTCCCTTCCTTTAAATTCAGCCTTCCCAAAACCTAACCCATTAGCGTAATTAGTACTTAAGCGTATAACCCAAACATATAGTAAGACGCTATGCCAAATATTAATAATAATAATAATAATAAAGAAAAATTTGGCACGCTATAAAATACTATTAAATTGTACATTTCTACATTTTAATTACAAAAATTGGGCCACACTGTGTGCTGATTCATCATGGGCCATGGGCCGCACAGGATTATGGGTCCGGCAGCAGGTTTGAAATATTTGCCTTAGACCAAAGACTGTTCGTTATATGTCACTTTTTAAAATTGTGTTTTTATTTATGGCTATGAGGAAAATGAGTAAAAACATAGTGAACTTTTGCTGATGTTGGTTGCTTTACATGCGCAGTACAATGATTGTATATGATCTAAAATGTGTTTCATATAGTGATTGGAGTATTTGTTCACATAGTTTACTTCTGTCCACACAAGCAAAATACACTTGGTATTATTCAAAGTCTGCAATAACGTTGCTGGTACTCTAGTTATATTTCAATAAATTAAATGTCTTGTCAAACATTCAGTTGTAAAAATATTTCTAAAGTGACTCGATTTTTTTAATGCTACACAGACGGTTTCTAACAAGTCTGAAATCACTATGATGCTTTAGTTATATACCTTTTTTTTAAAAAACACCACGAAAGCTTTTAGATTAAAATCCAATTTTGTGATTTAAAAAGAGATTGATCAATTATTGTATGTCAGTTTTAGATAAGTGATAAGTAGGTTCCGAGCCAGAAGGGCACAAGTGTGTTAAACGAATATAAAACAAAACACCGTCAACTCTTGTAGCCAATGAGACAAATGACACAATCTGTGGTGTGCAGCGTACCTTAGTGTCAGGCGTGAGGTAGCCGATGACGCCTATCCTGGTGCCGTTCACCACCAGGATGGTGGAGTTGGCCAGTGGGGTTGCTGCCAGGAGAGGTTCCTCGCTGAGATCCAAGTTTGATGCTAGTACGGGACATGTCACGTTGTTTAGGAAAGGTATTAGACCACTGACACCATCATCGAACTCGTGGTTACCTAGAGACTGGGCAAACAAATACAATATTGTTTATATTTTAGTGCTGTAAGTTTTTTTAACACTGTTATTATATTCAATGAATCTTAACTTTGTAGATATAGTAGTCGGAATTAATTAATTAATTAATTACTTTGACTCTTTAATTTATGAAACTGAGTTTCAATGATAAATTATTAAATCAATTAATATATAAATTCTGGTAGTACAAATTTTGAGGGGGAGGGACATCTTGAGGATTCCCCAAAAGGTTTTTGAGTATTTGCTACTCAAAGGATATTTTCTAGATGATCTGCGTGGACCAAACCTGAAATAGCGTTAACAATATCATAATCCTAGCTTACTTCACCGTACTCATATTAAAGGACTTCAGGATCCTGCCCCATGGTGTGATGGTCAGTGAACCTAGGAGTCACGGGTTAGATCGCTGGCTGGTACCTTGGTACCTTTCTCTTGATGGGAATCATCCCTATCGTCACCAGGGGTTGGTAAATTATGTTCAAGACTTCCATTAGATCACACCTCCATATTCACTATCATCACATAACCTCACTAAATTGAACAAATAGAATAGCTAATCTCGGGGGAGATGGCGAAGACTAAAGTGGTGTGAGATAGAACCAAAACAGTAACTTAGATTGGATTATTTAAAGCTATCCCGAATTATGGAATGTCGGAGTTAAAGAATATTGAAATATGGATTAAAAAAAAAGAAAGAAAAGGCACTGATAAATATAGCAAAATCTTTGGAAATGGAAGAGGTAGAAGTTAGTATGAAATGGTATAATTTTCGGTGCCAAATGAGCTCAGAAATGAGGAAAATCAATAAAAAGAAAAGTGTTGATGGAGCAGATGACGTAGTTTGGAAAAGTAATTGGGAGTTCTATGAGAGTTTACATTTCAGTGTTGTAAATCATGAATACAGTCCATTCTACCTAATTACTCTAGCCCAAGAGTCTAGTGTTCATATCAGATAGAGAAGTCTAGGTAGAGTGGCTCTAAGGTTGTCTAGCTAGACACTCTATAGTACACATTGCCAAGAGAAACTCTCGCTAGATTAAACGTTATCTAGCTAGATTTTAATTAATCTACAGTGTACTCGTACCAGCAATCCTGCACCCCCCACCCCTCCAACTCACCACCTTACACCCTTTCAATGAACAAACCTGTTTACAACTAAACAATTTTGCAAACATTCACTTGATGCTTGAACAAAGAAAGGACCATTGTATTCTAAGTTTTCCTTATAATTATCAGTCTGAATAGGATCGTTTAGATATTTGGTTTATGGGGAAAGGTGTGGGGCCTTTACATGAATCTAATTTTTGAAAACCGGTTTATTTACACTTCAAGGACATTTTTGGTCTGCTCGCTTGTAAAACCATCTTTAGAATAAACTGTTGTTTTTTTTAAATGCCTGCATGGTAGCGATGTTGTCACTTGGTACTCTGTGTAATGATCCCTGTGTTGGAAGTATTCAAGCTCTTTCAATGAGCGTAGCCATTTTAACCTGGAAGCTGTTGATCCGGTGCGCGGTGTTACTCTCTTTTAACACCGTGGTCTGGTGTGTCTGTACGCAAGGGGAATAATTACTATCCTCAACTCATCTTACAGGTACCTACCTAACCACAGCTTTACAGACAAGAATCAGGTGGACTTTGCCCAACCGAAATCATGAAGGTTCAAAGTTTTGCCATTGTTTTGTTTTAGTCAAAAACAGTTTGGATTATTATTATTATTATTATTATTATTATTATTATTATTAGCAACGCGTCTTACTACCCGTTCGGGTTTTACGCACTTACGCTAATGGGCAATGGTAGGGTGATTGTGAGATGAAATGAAGGACCTACAGTTTAACGTGGAATCCGAACCACGGTGGAGACCTGGCATTCCTCACATTCACAAGATGTCTTGTAAGAGGTGAAGGAAGGGTTTGGTAATCAGATAAATCTTTGCCGGGACCGAGGATTGAACCCCGGCCGCCAGCATAGAAGTCTGACACCTTACCCCTAGACCGCCAGGTCACCTTGTGATTCATTTAAAATATGAAAGATGTGTGCTGACATAGACGTAAATAGCACACTTGCATCGAGTGTGCATAATAAGGAATAACAAAGGAAGGAGGGAGCTCAAGGCCGTATATATTTGTCCAGGTGTTATTTTTTGCAACGAATGATTGAATGCATGCTAAATTTCACAAACAATATAATAATTTCAACTTGAACGAATCGCTACACTTGTTAAAATTAAATAAATGGTACGGTGCACCGCACATACCTTATTTTATATTCTATCTTAAAATACATATACCGGTACTAAAAACTCGTAATATTTGTGAAGCGAAATAATATACACGGGTGCAGACACACCCTACCAAAGAGAATACATTAAATAATAAACACAAACTGCTTCGGTGACCGCATGGTTTAAGTAATCATTCTCGTGTTAAACTTGATTGTCGATGAAAGGGAGATTTAGGTTCGAGTCCCGGTCGGGTGAACTGAGGGTGGTTTAAAAAAAAAGTTCCACTCCTACTCCAAGCAAATGCGGGTATACTTCCTCTCAATTCAACCCTTACTCATTCCTAAATCATTAGCGTAATTTGTACATATGTGTATAATCTGAACAGGTAGTAAGACGCAGTGCTTTTTTTTTAAATAATAAAAGACAGTGTTACAGAAACATTGAGAAAAGAGGAAAATTTCTGTAGACAAAAAAAAATCAATTTCACATTTTAAAGACCTTAATAAAAATATATATTTGTGTATAGCGTGGAAGCTTTTGGTTTTATACAAAATATATTTTAAATAAAAAAAATATTTTTCGTAATGGTACAAATTTACAATGATAAATTATTTTGTATCTAAAATAGTTGCGGAGATATGACCAAAATTGGAATTTTACGCCTATTTAAAGTACCTTTAAAGTCATTTTCACATAAAAATTAGAATCATACTTTTTTTCTTCTTTTTTATTTTTGTAGTGTTTAAAGATTCCTAGCTACAAAATTTAATCAAAATAGTCCGATCGGATTTGAAGAAAGTTATTTTATTTATTTTTGTTCTTCAGTAAATAACCTTTTATTTTAGGGATTGATATCTTATTCCAAAAACCCCATGGAGGTAACCCTATGTAAACCCTATATACCAAATTTTAGCCCGATTAGTAAAATAATTTCAGCCTTAGGCCGAAATACAGACAGACGGACGGCATCACGAAGACTTTTTTTTTTCAGTTTCAGAGGCTCATGAAACGTCAACATATATCAAAAGCTCAAGTTTGTGCCGATATTACGTCATCGGACGCCCAGTGTTTCCCATAAACCTCCGCGATAGACCCTGGCCGGGTCGCGGAGGGTTTTATCCCGCGGGAAGTAGTAGTTCGGGTGGTTGACGTGAGGATCTAGCATGGTGTATATGGGGCCAGTGTTATCTCGGGAAGTGAAGAGGGTGAACTAACCCCTTTCCCCCCCCCCCCCC
>CABFVX010002175.1:0-26402 GCA_902151425.1 Timema shepardi | reverse complement strand
ATGCATGTATGTATGTATGTATGTATGTATGTATGTAGGTATGAGTGTATGTATGCATGTATGTATATATGTATGCATGTATGTATGTATGTATGTAGGTATGAGTGTATGTATGCATGTATGTATATATGTATGTATGTATGCATGTATGTATGTATGTATGTATGTATGCATGTATGTATATATGTATGTATGTATGTATGTATGTATGTATGTATGTATGTATGTATGCATACTTAGACAGGATGCAGACATCGCAACCAATATCTTATCTCTCTTGCCTGTGCGATAATAAAAACAGCACAGTAAAGTAAAGAATGTAAAGCATTTATTTACTCTCCAAGTAACTTGACCATATCTCTCGTGATAGCTGTGTGGACACAAATCAAATACTTTGTGCACTTTCTTTTTCGTAACAAGACAAGTTTCATGGGCTTGGCCCTTATTGACACAATCTGCACCCAAAATGATAAACGAGGAGACAGGGATGCACAGAAGCTGTACCGATTAATGGATACAGGGGTGACAAAACTAAGTGGAACCCTCATCGTTGGGCTGAGTCCTCAAACTTGTATAGTCTGGTAATATTAGACAACATTGTTTCGATTATGATTAATAACTATCGTGATGTTCTTTTAGCATAACAAGTACACAATCATAACTAGTAAATAACCCTAAAAAGGTGTTTAAATAATTACACACACTCTAATAAAATTGATTGAAAGGAAGAAAATACATTCCTAAAACATTACAATATTATATCGGAGGATACTTTTTAAAAGAGAGCATAGTAGGTAGCACGAGCCAGTGTTTTTGCAGTTTTTTTTTAAATAAATAAAAAATTCTCCCGTATAAGTATGAAGTTTAATTCTATTCACACTGTGGTGCCAAAAGTTCTTGAATATCTGTAATGAGCATAACGGCATTTGATAATACACTTTTTAAGAGAAAGAAAAAGTTATAGGCAAATTCCACGATGCCCGTAACAAATCCCTATCAATAATCGCTGTTCACTTAGTGGCCGGCGGAAACTAGATTAAATAATATTGTGTTCGGGTGTAAGTAGTTAAATATACTAACAATTAACCTTTTAGCAACGAGAAAATGTACCCGCATTTGCGGTGATACAATAGTGGAAAAACCATTTTGTAGAAACCTCCCTCAATAAAGCCAACCGAGGTTCTAAACTCGATCTCCCCGTCATCGACAGTCTAGGCTACTGCGAGAGTAACGCCTAATCCACGTGGCCACTGAAGTGGGTATCAATTAAATTCATATTAAATTATGTGACCTCCCCGCTATTAAAATGCCACTTCTAACATCGAATACTATTAATTGTTTATTGACACTGTCGTTTTTGCTCACACAGTGTTACTACTCATCTGTCATAATCCCCTGTAGGCAATTTGTAAAGATGGTTATAGAACAGTGTTGCTCAAAATGTCGTCCGCATGCTCCCATGAACTGTTTATTAATAATAGTAGATTAAAGAATGTTGAATATTGTTGTTGAATGTTGAAAGTTGAAAATTTGAATTGCTAAAAAAAAAATCATACTATACTGTATTTATTTTCTCGATAGACACAAGTCATATAGAAAAGGAAATCTTAACCTACCTTTTTTTTTTATAAAACTATTGCTTACCAATACGATGTAATTCATTTTTACCTTGTACTTATAATCAAAAGTTATGGTGATTTAAAAAATGAAGAGCTGCTAAAAGAATTTTAAATTGAAAACCAGTAGTTGGAAAACTTAGATAAGTTCAAGTACTTGGGAAGTCTGCTGACAAAGGATGCCTACCGCACAAGTGAAATTAGGTCGAGGTTCGTCAAAACCAAGGAAGCTTTCAACAAGAAGAGGTCATTGCTGACCAGCAAGTTGAGTTTAGTAACGAGGAAGAAACTTATGAAATGCTACATTTGGAGCATCACGTTGTGTGGAAGAGAAATTTTGACTCTTAAGAAGATGAAAAATAAATACTTGGAAAGCTTTGAAATGTGGTGCTGGAGAAGACTTGAGAAGATTAGGTAGACAGACATTATGACAAATGAAGAAGTCCTCAGAAGAGTGGGTGAGAAGAGATCCATTTTGGAAGTGATTCTTCCTCTTATTATTATTCTCATCTCATAGAAGGCAAGGTTTGGATAAAGAAGAGCTTAGGAAAGAGTAGTATTCAAATAATAGATGAAATAACATTCTGGGACCTTAAGTAAGAGACAGAGGACAGGGTGCATTGTCTAAGATCACTGACAAAAGAAATAGACCTATTTGAAGAAAGAACACCTAATAAATAATAATTTATAGTCGTAAAATGGAAATAAATTTTTCCTGCATAACTTTTAAACACCCCACTCGTATTCAAAAACCCCTTTTGATGGAACACATAACTACCATTTGGTGGTACTACGTCACGAAAAACATTTAAGAAACAGTTGCTGTAGAAGCTGTTTGAAGGAAATGGTGAGACTTTTAAGACAATAGAATGCGTTTTTGATTTTATTTAACGAAAAATACTAAAAGTCTACAGAGAGTCGTAAGGTGTCAGACTTCTATGCTGGCAGCAGGGGTTCAATCCCCGGTCCCGGCATAAATTTATCTGATTACCAAACCCTTCCTTCACCTCTGACAAGACACTTGTGAATGTGGGGAATGCCAGGCCTCCACCGTGGTTCGGATTCCACGTTAAACTGTAGGTCCTCCATTTCATCTCACAATCACCCTACCATTACACATTAGCGTATAACCCGAACGGGTAGTAAGACGCGGTGCTAATAATAATAATAATAATAATAATAATAATAATACAGAGAGTCTACAATAAATGTGATGGTTGGTATGTTAACAAAATCTGTAGGCCTAATATTTGATGAATGTTTTATAAGTAGACCTTATTCTAACTAGTCCTTGGTTCAAACCCTCACAATACTCCTATCAGTTTTTGACACGCACCACACGTGTTCGTGACTCTCGATGGTCCTTATTACCAATAATCAACTAAGCCGATCCTATGATTAGGGGTGGTCTACAATTCTCCTTTTTACAGAATGATGGCTCAGCTTGAACCTTACATTCCATACAACGCGCCTGGTTAGGAATCTATGATTTTGGTTCACTGACAATTTATTATATCATAATTTAATTGCTTACATTACACAACTTTAACTATGTCAAATCCGCTTTGGTGGCCGCATGTTCTAAGGCGATACTCTCGTAGTACACTAGACTAGCGATGACGGGAAGATCGAGATTCGAATCTTGGTCAGGTGAACTGACGGTTTTCCACTCTCCCTCTACACAAATTTAGGTACACTTCATATAAATATATTCTTCCTCATCTCTAAAACCATTATCTTAATTAGTACATAGGCGTATAAGCCTAACGGGCAGTAAGACGTGGTGCTAAGAAAAAAACTCTGTCGACGATAAAAATACCCACAATTTAGCATAGGGTGTTACATTAATTAATTTAGGTTTATTTAATTAATAAGGACCTAATTGATAATATTTTATTTGGTCCCTACGTCTCACTATTAGTTCAGGTTATATTTATTTAGCACCACATCTTACTACCCGTTCAGGTTATACGCTTTAAGTAATAATTTCTCTAACGGGTTAGGAATTGGGTAAGGTTGAATTAGAGGAAGTGAGCCCGCATTTGCGTGGAGGGAGAGTGGAAAACCATTTAGAAAAAACCACCCCCAGTTCACCCGAATAAGATTCGAACCTTCAGGTTATACACAAATGTAGTCTACTAATTACGCTAATGCGTTAACAATGAGTAAAGTTACACTTCAAATAAAGTGTACTAACATTTGCGTAGAAGGATAATGGAAAACCATTTAAGGAAAACCACCCAACTGGGATATAACCCCTATCTCCCCGTGGCAGCCTAGTATATTGCAAGAGTACCACCTTAGGCCATGCGGCCACCGGAGTGGGTAAGTTAAGACTTAACTCACAGCAAGAAGGAAACTAAGTTAAGCACAGCTGGACTTAACCACTTGATATGAACTGGACTTAGTATCCGGTCACCCTGAAAAGAAAAAAAAATAGCAAGAGATGTAATGATATTGGTTTGGATTAATCAAAATTATGTAATAAGTCATGGATGAAGGTAATTTTTATTTAAAGTAATGTATGTAGAGTATCCTTTTAAGATTCATCCATGAAGAAACACGCACTTCTCAGAAACAATGTGAAAAGGATTTCACCTTTAAAATATATTTTTTATACCATCTTTCCTGTTAAAAGGAACAACTTCATAGTATTTGGAAGAAGACGCCAATTCTCTATACCAATAAGAAGTTAGCCTTCACAAAACCTGTCGCTAGGACTCTTTCTATTGGTTAGTTTTTACATTGTTGACGAGGAGAGAAAAATGCAAGGGGTATGTCATATATAAACCATTGTGCTTATGTTTAAGGCATCTCCGGGATCCAAACATCTACACCAGATCCCGCCCACGCACAAGTCAGTCAGAGCCACACACTGGCAGTCACAGTATAACAAAGCATAAAATAACTTACATTAATATCACAAGTGTGCAGTGATATAAAACATTTAATTGGAATATGTGTAAGTAATTAACAGGTGTCATTAAATAAACAGTGTGTGAAATAACAGCCATCAACAGTTCCCTTTCTTCAATTTTATTAATATACCGATTTATTTAGTGCTCGAACACGGAGCTATATACAGCTGGTTAAACGGTATATTGTCCGTACAGTGATGATAGACACTCGATCACGGAGCTTTAGACAACCTATACATCATCACAGCATTCTTATATCAGGGAATTAATCCGTAGTGTTACAATTGACGCCCAAAGCGTGGCTCCATTAATTCAATAGTATTACAGAGAGAATACGAATACCCTTTGATGATTTGCTGAAAAAATGACAACAGTAGGACGCGGATGTGTGCCTAGTGAACAAAGCCGAAAGGTACTCGGTGCCTCTCTCTGTGCCTGAACCTAATTTCTTGTTCACTACTTCTGGTTCGGGTGTTCTCTCTAGCTTTACACATTACCATAATGTGTGCGTACGACCAGAACAGGTGCTAAGTCGCTGTGGGAAAGTAAAAATAGAGACATTTACGTTTTTTTCAGCGGGTTTTAGAGATATAACATTCGAAAATAAATACAATTTCTTAAATAATTCTAAAAATAGTCTTTCATTGAAACAAAAGAAATGTGTATCTTTAAATAGATTTTTTTTTGTAGCAGAGTTTTTGTATCGTATAAAACTTAAACTTTTTGATTTATTCAAGAAAATGGCAAGTAGTAAATCTTTCTGCAGAGATGTGGATTAAAAAATTCCGTGAACGCATGTATATATCTAGAATAGGAAACAAGAATAAGGTAGTTTTAAAATGCAAGTTAATTCCGTCCAGCCACAAATAATAGAGTGGGTGTGTACACTCGTCAGAGGAATAGGGGAAGTGTTATCAGCACGTAGACAAAAGGCGTTGGAGGTTGAACTGCTAATTTTATTTCCTCTCTTTTTATTTAATTCATTGGCATCTAAGTGCGATAGTACTTTGATTGTTTAGTGCGTCAAGCTTTTATTCAAACCATTTTGAAAAAAAAAAACGCTCATTAAGTAGGCAACGTTGTTAAGACGTTATGGAAAATTAAAAGCAGTGTCGATGACGTTAGTCCCAAGTCTTTTAATAACAACTGCCACGTGACACAAAATTCCTGACCAGCATACGTAGCACTTTTATCTGTGAAATGTTGTCCAAGTAATGATAAAATAAACTCAACCTAGCAGAACCGGTAATTATCCTGGTACTATTCATAATACTGTGTTATCACAACCCAACCCACTTACCTTAGACTTGTTTGCCCATCCTAGCTTCAACCCCTCCCTCGTTAAGACAAGATAATATTTTGATACAACCGAAAGAACCTCATATTGAATGTAATCATTTTAATAGCTACAGGATGGGTTGATCGATAATAGAAGTGACAGTTCAGCGTGACACAAGTTGGTCCCACCACATATTGAAAAACAAAACATCACCAAATTCTATTCACGTCATTCCATTTTGCTCCATTTGTTCTTATATGTGATCAAAAGTAAATATTTTGCTCTAAAATTAGGCATTATGGAGAATATTAAATTTTAATGTGACAGGCTAACTTGAGCTTTCCCTGTACCGTAGCTTGTAGAAAGCCCACCAAATTTTGAAAACATTAATGTAACAAAAATGTTTGTTTTTACTACTTGTTTGAGTTTTGTTTGGGCTCATATGTGCTCAATAATGAACATGTGTACTATAAAATTAGACCTTTATTAGATAATATTTTAATGTAGCACGCCAGCTTGAGATCAAGTTATCTAAAAAGTCTAGTTTAAAAGCACAAAATGTTCATTTTTGGGAACATAGGTCCACAACTGGAGCACAAACGATCGAACAGAAAAAAAACAAATTAAATTTCAGAAATGTCGTGGGCCAATTTAAGTTACAGGACCATTCAAAGTGGTCAAGGGCCTTTTATTATTTTTTGTGAAATGAAAGTAAACCACCTTGGTTGTTGGTTCATTCATGAAAACTGCCCAGTTGATAAAACTTCCATAGAAGCTCAATTAATATTAATAATAGTCAATTAATTAGTGAATTAGAGCGAGTATTCACATGAAAGTATGGAACAAGCATTCTCCCTTTGTGTCCATCTACAGTTCCATTTGGAATGAAAGGAACATTTTTGGCCATTTATAAAAGCTACTTAAACAATTTGCATACACTCATATGTAAAATCATGTGATATGCAAGTATCACTTTTTGTAGATAATATCAATACTTATTGAGTAGTACTAATAAAAACATGTATCGTTATGTTGAATGTATAAAAATAGATTTGTACTGTAGTTCATAAATTTCCTATTAAAAGTATAAATAATATTTCCCAAAGGAATCAATTCCTTCTGCCTCTATTCTCAAAACTCTACATTAAAGATATTCAACTTTTAGAACCTTTATAAAAAGACTATACACCAAGGATATGTAGAAAAATTTCAGATCTATAAGAGATTTAAAGGAGAAGCCACAATTTCGAAAACCAACGATTTATTTAGACAAAAAAAAATCAACTTCTTTTGAGGACTATGATATTAAACATTTACATATTTTCAATAGAAATGTTGTGGTTCTAGAAAACTATTCTACAATAGCCTAATCAATCGATTTAATTATTTTTATGAAAGCTTAAATATAAAGAACAATATAATGAATGGCGAAATAAATATTTAGAAATCTCGAGCTTATATATTTAAAATCCAAAGATTACAGAAGATAATTTGTAATTTGAAAATTGACGCAGGATGCGTAAACGATCAAACTAGTTTAGTTATAAAAATCGTTGTAATAGACGCCCGCTACGCCTCTCCAAGATACCACATACTTGCGTATATCTTCTAGTGACGACGCTTTACACTCTAGAAACGTCACTGTGGGAACATAATACCCCCACTTTCCCAGTATGAAACTATTTGTTATATAATAGACTTCTTTCGTGATAAAAAAAAAATTGTGTGGTTCACCACAAAGACTTTCGCTTGATTTTATCTTAAAATAGACATTTACTAAAAGCCCGTAAGAGCTATGAAACGACATAATAGGTATTTGTTGTAGAAACACTACACCAAAGGTTATAAATGAAATAATATACACTGCTACTTATTCTATGGCATTATAAACTAGGAACGTTGTTACAGAAAAATTGGGAAAAGAGAAATATCTTTGTCAAACAAAGATCATAAGAATCAAATTCATTTTCAAAGACCTGACATAAAAAGTATATATATGCTTATATCTCAGAAATTATTGGTTTTATAAAAATATATTTCAAATAAAAGATTTTTATCTTTAATAGTACTACAACTTTACGATGGTACGTTATTTCTTATCTCAAATAGTTGCGGAGAAATGATGAAAATTGGAAAATGTCCAATATGTAAAGTACCCTCAAAATCATTGTTATAATAAAATGAGAATTGCTATCTTGTTTATAATGATAAATAGTGTCTAGATACAAAATTTAATCTAAATCTTTTGAAATAATGTTGAGAAGATATATTTTTTTTCTTTTTACCTTTCAGTAAACTACCCTTAATTTTATGGTTAGCTATCTACTTCCAAAAACTCCTCGGGGAGACCTTATTAAAACCCTAGATATCAAGTTTTAGCCCAATCGGTAAATTGTTTCAGCTCTAGCCCGAGGTACAGACAGACAGACGTCATTGCGAGAACCACTTTTTTGTTTCATGGGGTCATGAAACATCGACATTAATTTTATCAAAATCTCGAGTTGGATTTTTTATGATCACAATACTTTCTCTTGAAGGTGTCAAGAGAAAGTAATACATTAACAAACTAAATTGTAACACCCAAATGTTTCTAGGACACAAAGAATTTCTTGAACTAGCTCAGTGCTGAAAAGAGCAACTAGATTCTATCACACCTGGGATCACAGGTAGGTTGACAACTACGGCCAAAACAAAAATCATATTATCTAGTTGACTTAAATTAGTATTTAAATCAGAAAGTAGACCCAGTGATACTTGATAAGGAATCAAATTATTAAATTTATCATGAGCTTACTATTCAGATTAACTTCTCCCAAAATCCACTTTTGTGGCCGCATAGTCTAAGGCTATACACTCACAATAGACTCGACTGCCGAAGACTGGAAGATCGGAGTTCAATTCCGGTTGGGTGCACTAAGGGTAGTATTTTTTACAATGTTTTCCACTCTCCCTTTTTGACTAATCCCTAACATGTTAGTATAATTAGTACACATAATTAGAGCCCAAACAGGTATTAAGACACGGTGCTACAAAAAACTACTCCCAACATTCCCTAACTACCGACTTATTTTTATTAATATTGCCAATTTAATTTTAAGTCGCGGAGTTAGTTCACTTTCTCTCTGTGGGGTGCACTTTCTCTCGGTAGTGGCTTACTTTCTCCTGGTGATAGTACACTTTCTCATGCAGCATCTGGATCATCAAGGTGGCCGGAAGGTCTTGAGGAGTCCATTCTATTGGGAGAGTGATGTCTTAGACCATTCGGCCACCTAAGAAGGTACCTAAAGGCTCTCCACATATGACATATTTACACTAATGCTATGATGATTAGGAATATATAGTTTAGATTAAATGTACCCACGTTTGCCTGTAAAGGAAGAGTGAGATACTATTTTAGTTAAAGAATAATCTTGATACATCCATCCAGAATTTGAACCTTGACCTCCTCATCATCAGCAAACCAGACTAGACGAGACTGAAGCCTTTACCCTCGTACACATCAATACGTGTTGATAACTGAGATAGTAAAAATAGTCATTGGTAAGCTGTGTGGATACGGAACTGTTCTTACTTTCTCGCATGGAGAAAGTACGGTATTGTGACCGAGAAAGTTATCGACCTCGAAATTATTTTGAATATTGACGTTTTATATGTCCCCGAACTAAAAAAATGTATCTTACAATTCTGTATATCCCCCTGTATCTATGCAACCGATGTATGGGGTTCAAGCATTATATTTAAATGTTATCGAGTCATACCTTGATGCTTTAAAAAAAATTATTATCGCCCTAAACTTAAGGGTAGCTTTTATATTACTCAGTTTTGAAAATAAGTTTTTTTATATAGCGTGAATTATTTTGTTTAAAATATATGTGTGTGTGGAGCAAGTTACATGAGAAATAATTTTTGTTCATTTTTCTATGTAAAAAAAATCATGATCGATGACTGATTTTTGAAAATGTAATTATAAAATAGATGTATAAATACATGTTGTTTATAATTTTTATCTTAGTGTTTCATAAGATTTTCAAAATATTTAATTTTTTGGGAGAAAACTTGCTTAGCGGTAATTACTGAACACCTATTTTTGAAATCTTGCTACAAAATATATTGTATTAACATTTTAGAAATGTTTCTAAAAATATGTAGTAACTAACGTGTATATATATATAATTATATAGTTTATTGTATTATAATAATATAATTTAATATACCATACGAGATAGTATGCAAAATTATCTCCCACAGTTAGTTGTTTTTTTTAAATTTAAATTTACTTTATTGAAGGTATTCAACGTGCACTTTCTGAACAGATCGATTATATCAGCACACGACTTATTAATTAACTTATATATAGAACAGACACCATCCAGCTCCCAGCAAGTAATTCATCATTTAGGAAGGGTAAACCCACATTTAACCAACGAAAACATTTTCAGCCATACCGAAAAACGAGCCCCTAACCCTTAGCTTAATAGACATACACACTACCACGTGAGCTAAGGTGCCGGACGCTTTTATTAAAGTAAGTTTTATAGTGTTGGTGCCCATGTAACCATGAACTATTATTAGGCTATTAGTAAATGGATCCTTCTCACTTAGTGTCCTTTGGAAGAACCACTTTCCCCCCCACCACCCATCCACCCTTTGGCAAACACACATTGCTCAAACAACAATGTGGCGGGAGAATTTGTGTGCATTGGCGGGCAAATCTAGTACTAAGCGGAAGGAAACAATATACAAGTACAGTCTGGTCAAACCAGACCTCGACTGACAACACATCACTTCACTCTTTAAATAAATTTTAATATGGGGTATACTCAAGTTAAAGATCAGTATTTTTTTAATTTTTATATAAAAAAAATATGCTAAAATAAATAAAGCTAAATGGTACTGTGCATCACACAGACTTTCTCTCTATCTTCCTTTTATCTTAAAATGGAGACATTTACAAAAAAACAACTCCTAATATTTGTGAAACGAAATAATATACATTGTTGAAGAAACACTCTACCAAGGAGCATAAATAAAATAATATACACTGTTACATACACATTGAAAAAAATAGAAACGTTTCTGTCCACCGAAGACACAATCAATTTCCCGTTTCAAAGACCTCAATAAATATACATAGTTACTTATTTGCTTATAGCCTAGAAACTCTTGATTTTATATAAAAAATATTTAAAATAAAATATCTTTATATTTAATAGTACTACAGGTGACCTGGTGGTCTAAGGGTAAGGTGTCAGACTGCTGTGCTGGTGGCCGGGGTTCAAACCTCGGTCCCGGCACAGATTTATCTGATTACCAAACCCTTCATTCACCTCTGACAAGACCGCTTGTGAATGTGGGGAATGCCAGGCCTCCACCGTGGTTCGGATTCCACGTTAAACTGTAGGTTCTCCGTTTCATCTCACAATCACCCTACCATTAGACATTAGCGTAAGTGCGTATAACCCGAACGGGTAGTAAGACGCGGTGCTAATAGTAATAATAATAATAATAATAGTACTACAACTTCACAATGATTAATTTGGATATACTTCCCCTAAATTAAACCTTCCTAATCACTAACACATTAGTGCAATTAGTAAATATGAGTATAATCCTAAACGGTAGTAAGACGTGGTGGTAAAATAAATTGACTTTTATCTAACAGAAGGTATGTTAATGTCTTAATCTAAGGTAATATGGATTATAATGGTATTTGAGTGGATAAACCTCAGATATAGCCTTATTAAATATAGTATAGTTCACCCTTCAGTCTACAGCAAGTGCCGGAGGTAGTGAATACAAGTATTTTGTTTAATATTTAAGAAATATATTTATACAGATGTTTTTGCCAAAGACTGTAGAGGTTGGTGTTTAGTTCCAACTTTCAATACAGCTGTGGCGTTGTTTGTGATAAAAGTCATTTAACACGTTTGTTAAGAGACAACGATCTCTCAGTGAAACATGACAAGGTGAACCTGACGTACACCTACTAGTACAACATGAATGATATCATAACACAACACAAATCTAAGTGGATGGATAGAAAAATGTCATTCTAAATATTTTTTTTAAATTAATAATTTTTTTCAAGAAGCTCCATTTAAGTTATCAGTTTGATTAGTAGGTTAAGAAAAAAAACATGTAAACAAATGCTTTCTCTCTTCCACCTCCAAGCAGTGTCTCTAGTCTGGTTCTCTCTCTGTCCTACTCACAAGCACTGTATC
The DNA here is from genome assembly GCA_902151425.1 of Timema shepardi. NCBI lineage: Eukaryota > Metazoa > Arthropoda > Insecta > Phasmatodea > Timematidae > Timema > Timema shepardi. Next base: position 14,368 of record CABFVX010002175.1, on the reverse strand, counting down.
TAGTCTGGTTCTCTCTGTCCTACTCACAAGCAGTGTATCTAGTCTGGTTCTCTCTCTGTCCTACTCACAAGCAGTGTATCTAGTCTGGTTCTCTCTCTGTCCTACTCACAAGCAGTGTATCTAGTCTGGTTCTCTCTCTGTCCTACTCACAAGCAGTGTATCTAGTCTGGTTCTCTCTCTGTCCTACTCACAAGCAGTGTATCTAGTCTGGTTCTCTCTCTGTCCTACTCACAAGCAGTGTATCTAGTCTGGTTCTCTCTCTGTCCTACTCACAAGCAGTGTATCTAGTCTGGTTCTCTCTCTGTCCTACTCACAAGCAGTGTATCTAGTCTGGTTCTCTCTCTGTCCTACTCACAAGCAGTGTATCTAGTCTGGTTCTCTCTCTGTCCTACTCACAAGCAGTGTATCTAGTCTGGTTCTCTCTCTGTCCTACTCACAAGCAGTGTATCTAGTCTGGTTCTCTCTCTGTCCTACTCACAAGCAGTGTATCTAGTCTGGTTCTCTCTCTGTCCTACTCACAAGCAGTGTATCTAGTCTGGTTCTCTCTCTGTCCTACTCACAAGCAGTGTATCTAGTCTGGTTCTCTCTCTGTCCTACTCACAAGCAGTGTATCTAGTCTGGTTCTCTCTCTGTCCTACTCACAAGCAGTGTATCTAGTCTGGTTCTCTCTCTGTCCTACTCACAAGCAGTGTATCTAGTCTGGTTCTCTCTCTGTCCTACTCACAAGCAGTGTATCTAGTCTGGTTCTCTCTCTGTCCTACTCACAAGCAGTGTATCTAGTCTGGTTCTCTCTCTGTCCTACTCACAAGCAGTGTATCTAGTCTGGTTCTCTCTCTGTCCTACTCACAAGCAGTGTATCTAGTCTGGTTCTCTCTCTGTCCTACTCACAAGCAGTGTATCTAGTCTGGTTCTCTCTCTGTCCTACTCACAAGCAGTGTATCTAGTCTGGTTCTCTCTCTGTCCTACTCACAAGCAGTGTATCTAGTCTGGTTCTCTCTCTGTCCTACTCACAAGCAGTGTATCTAGTCTGGTTCTCTCTCTGTCCTACTCACAAGCAGTGTATCTAGTCTGGTTCTCTCTCTGTCCTACTCACAAGCAGTGTATCTAGTCTGGTTCTCTCTCTGTCCTACTCACAAGCAGTGTATCTAGTCTGGTTCTCTCTCTGTCCTACTCACAAGCAGTGTATCTAGTCTGGTTCTCTCTCTGTCCTACTCACAAGCAGTGTATCTAGTCTGGTTCTCTCTCTGTCCTACTCACAAGCAGTGTATCTAGTCTGGTTCTCTCTCTGTCCTACTCACAAGCAGTGTATCTAGTCTGGTTCTCTCTCTGTCCTACTCACAAGCAGTGTATCTAGTCTGGTTCTCTCTCTGTCCTACTCACAAGCAGTGTATCTAGTCTGGTTCTCTCTCTGTCCTACTCACAAGCAGTGTATCTAGTCTGGTTCTCTCTCTGTCCTACTCACAAGCAGTGTATCTAGTCTGGTTCTCTCTCTGTCCTACTCACAAGCAGTGTATCTAGTCTGGTTCTCTCTCTGTCCTACTCACAAGAAGTGTATCTAGTCTGGTTCTCTCTCTGTCCTACTCACAAGCAGTGTATCTAGTCTGGTTCTCTATTTCCTACCCACAAGCACTTGACTGAAAATACTAGAAATAGATAAATAGAAACGATAAAGAGTTGTTAACAGCAGCATTAAAAAAATGTGATTAGGAAGATTATTTCCGGGGTGTTCGAGGGGAGTGGCGATATAAAAGTTAAATATAATATATAGGTATTGTAGTGGCCTAGTTGAAACTTGAAATGGTAATGAACTTTTAAGAATGTCAATTCATATATTTGTCGACTATTAAATTCTTTCAGTACACATTAAAAGAAAGAAAAAAAAAATTATAAATTCTAAACACATCAACCTACTTGTTTAGTTGCTACTGTAAGCTGAAATTTGATAGGTTGCACCCATACTGTTGTATAGTAAAAATATAAAGTATTATCTTGTGTATTAATGCAGTTGTGCTGACATAAAATGAATCATCTCTCTGGCTCAATGTTTGCTTATATTATCTATTAGAATATAGTTGGCACATACGTGCATCGTTAACTACTCATCACGGCTGTGTTTATATTCATGCAGAGCGCATATAGCTAATGGCGAATAAAGCATAGCACATAATACGCAATAAGTTCAAACACATTATTTACAGTAATAGCATTCATAATCGATATTTAATGAATATTGCAGAATTAATCAATATAATTTAACTTTATAAAGGTTATGGAAGAACAGATGTAAGGATAGACGTCCTTGAACTTAATCTTATCAGTAAAGTGAAAATGTGAGAATAGGCTTTAGCCAATTAAACGCCCGTATAAGCAGCAGACGTAAAATAGATTATGTTCGTATTTGGGATTCCTTGTGGTTGGCTTACTTGTTTGATATAAAAACATAAAACAAATACTTCATTTTGGCGTCTAGGACAAGGATTTTAAAATGTGATTAAAAATAAAGGGGAGATATATTTCTGATTCTTTAATTGAGAAGTGTCTATACTATAATATTTATGACAATAATGAAATAAGAACCGAATACACATTAACTTTTATTTAATATTAAATACACCACTTAAATTAAGTTAGTTTCATTTTTCAAAAGATACAGTCTAGTTAACGTCGATTTACGAGTGAACACTTAAGGCGGCCATCTATGTCAGTGAGAAAGTATCAATGGCTGTCAGGCTTAAAATACAATGGTCTGTGTCATTTTCTGGAACTACTTCTCTATCCTGTCTAAGCTTATAATCATTATCACTCTTCACCCACACTCTATCATGTAAATACGAAAGAGGGGTAGGAAAACTACGGGACTTTTTATCTTTTGGTAGAGAGGAAAGCTTTCTGATAGTTCTAAAATATATTTACATTTTCTGGTGTGAGTTGCCAAGAAATTACTGTATTTGTTAGAGTAAGGTCAACTCTAAAGCCTATTTTCATCAATCCTAGTTTTATAGCTCCGCAAATATGATTAAATAGCCGTTCAAAATGAACTAATATCACATTCACACATTTGTGTCTATTTATTAAATTCCAACTATAGGGCTATTAAGGAAAATGGTTTCTTCTGTTGGAATATTTCAACTTTATTTTGACGTGAAGCATATTTTGAAATAACGCATCGTAGAATTATATATTGCGTTGGATTTGAACGTCTGCTAGGCAATTTCTCGCTTAATGAGGCGGCCCCCTTAAGTAAAATATTTTTAAATACCTTATTTAGTAGAGTAAAGAGGTTAGGCCATTTTTTTATTAATTAAAATTAATCAAAGACTTTAACCACATGTGGATTATAAACCATTGCATTTTTACTATGAAGTGTGCGCGGTATGCAATGCTCATGTTAGTAATAGTTAAGATATAAATAAAGCCTAACAAAACCCACATAAGTGGTCACACAATTTAAAGCGTCAGTCTTTGAATATACTGGATTGTCACGGGGATGGAGTGGTCAAGTTTTGAATCTAATTTACTTGTACTGAAGGTGATTTTACATAAATAGTTTCCCACTATCTTTTCACGCAAATCTAAGTACATTTCCTTCAATTTTTATCTTTGTCATCCCCGCCATATTGTTGTAAATAGTATCATAAACCTGATGGTTAGTAAACCTGATATAAAGATAAAAACTAATAAAATTTCACTTGGATATTAGACTGAGAAAAATTAAATTTTAGCGTTTTTATGCGAAAAAATTATCTTATCTATGAGCTTATATAATGTTTGCCAATTATTTATCCGGACTATTGACGACGTTGCCAACTTGAGGATTTCAAGGTATTTTGAGAAGAGAGTTACATCCTAACTTGACGCACCTAAGCAGTCTAAGCAGTATCACGCTTAGATGCCAATGTACTAAATAGAAAGAAAAGAAAAAAAATTAGCAGTTCCCCCTGCGAGGTTTCTTGTTTATCTGCAGATAACACTTCACCTCTTCCTCTGACGAGCTTACACACTCGCTTTACTATTTGTGACATGAAAACATTGACTTGATCTTTAAAATAACCTTTTCCTTGTTTCCGTTTCTAGATAGATATATGGTACCTCGGACTTTTTTTAGTCTACATCTTGGCAGGAAGACTCCTACAGGACCTTTTCGTGACCAAGCTTTTAGCTTAAGTTGTAGAGGACATATAAAAATACGTTTATATAAAAACTACTTCAAGATAAAAAATAATAATTTTTCGACACTGTAAGACTATTTTTAGAATTATTTAATAATTAATGATTTTTGTTTCAACAATATATCTTTAAAACTCGCTGAATAAAACGCAAATTCAATAAAATGGGAAATCCTATCTTACCAGCCATGACGTAATATGTAAGCAACGTCCTTATTTCGAAAACCTGTATGGTTATTATTATCATTATTATAATCATTTGACCTGCACTTTCTGAAACAACTTACTGTACCAGCCCACGTCTTACAAACCAAATTAACTCTTGCCCACACAGGGGATCACGTGGTACCAAGGCGCAAAGATCGTATAGTCTGGTTGGCCTGTGAGGGACAGTTTAAAATTCGAATCTCTGCCAGATACACTAATGGTGAATTTTCTTCAATTATTTTCCTTTCCCCTTCCAGGCTAACGCATGAATATTTCCAATCAATCTGGTATTCTTCTTTCTATCCCATAATCCGTTAGTGAAAGGAGGAGGGGGAGGGGAAATGTGTCAGCCGAAATGTAAATTAAAAGAAAACAATCTTCTTTAGTGACATCAATTTAAGTGAAATTGTGCACACAAGTTGTAATTACTTACTTATTCTATAGCACTTGGAACTCTAAAGTTAGTTGCCAAACTTAGAAATTACTCCACCTATCCCTGTCTTGAGCTAGTTATATCCAGTCCAACTCATTACACCCTATCCCTGTCTTGAGCTAGTTTTATCTAGTCCAACTCTATTACACCCTATCCCTGTCTTGAGTTAGTTCTATCCAGTCCAACTAATTACAACCTATCCCTGTCTTGAGCTAGTTCTATCCAGTCCAACTCGTTACACCCTATCCCTGTCTTGAGTTAGTTCTATCCAGTCCAACTAATTACACCCTATCCCTGTCTTGAGTTAGTTCTATCCAGTCAACCTTATTACACCCTATCCCTGTCTTGAGTTAGTTCTATCTAGTCCAACTCATTACACCCTATCCCTGTCTTGAGCTAGTTCTATCTAGTCCAACTCATTACACCCTATCCCTGTCTTGAGTTAGTTCTATCCAGTCAACCTTATTACAACCTATCCCTGTCTTGAGCTAGTTCTATCTAGTCCAACTCATTACACCCTATCCCTGTCTTGAGTTAGTTCTATCTAGTCCAACTCATCACAACCTATCCCTGTCTTGAGCTAGTTCTATCCAGTCCAACTAATTACAACCTATCCCTGTCTTGAGTTAGTTCTATCCGGTCCAACTCATTACACCCTATCCCTGTCTTGAGCTAGTTCTATCCAGTCCAACTAATTACACCCTATCCCTGTCTTGAGTTAGTTCTATCTAGTCCAACTAATTACACCCTATCCCTGTCTTGAGTTAGTTCTTTCTAGTCCAACTCATCACAACCTATCTCTGTCTTGAGCTAGTTCTATCTAGTCCAACTCATTACACCCTATCCCTGTCTTGAGTTAGTTCTATCCAGTCCAACTAATTACAACCTATCACTGTCTTGAAGTAGGTATATTCAGTCCAACTCATCACAACCTATCCTCTATCTTGAGCTAGTTATATCCAGTCCAACTCATTACAACCTATCCCCGTTTTTTGCTAGTTATATCCAGTTCAGTGGCGTGTGGTCAATTCTGAGTAAAGGGAAGCAGTGAGGCTACAATAAAGTTTATCTGATAGACCATAGTGTAATTGGAAGTTCACACTGGTCCTTCCTTGTTTTTTCATAAAGTTTAAAGTATTATGGAGAATAAAGGAAGGAGGTGACACAAAATATGAATGGAATAAAACAAAATTATTGATCTTATAAATGTATTACTCAATCATTAAATTATATATTAAAATAATAATTGTAAATTGAATTCAAATAACAATAATGTTAAATTCTATATGTTTCTCGCAGTATGTTCTAAATTACCGTCTCCAATCTGTGTTCTCTGTGAGATCATATACTAGTCTTTTCAGCTAATGCTAAATTTGTAGGCTGTGCCGTGTTTAGAACAAGGGAACCCTTATCTCGAGTGTTAGATTTGAGAGCCGGCACTTGTTTGCTGTCGTAACGTCTACATTCTAAAGTAGTGCTTCTCAAACTGTGGTACGCTTGCTCCCGGAGGTACGCGATAATCTCTCAAGGAAGAATTGGCAAAATGACGAGAAAACCAAACGAGGCGGGGAATTTTACAAGGAGACTTAGAAGAATGCCCTCCTTTTGTTACCTGCTAAACTTCACCATTTTTACCAAATTGTTCATGATGCCTTTCTCAACAATGTATCTATGTGAGCGTGGTTTTCCTCCAATGGTGTAGCTAAAATATAGTTAGTGCAATTGAACAAATTTAGAGCCGGACTTTAGTTTGAAAGTTTCTATTGAACAATCAGACATCATAAAGTTGTATCAAGCCATAGAATAACACCCCTCTCAATAAAAAAAAATTGATAATTCATAATTTCTCAACTCCTTTATTTTTGGACGAATTATTGGGAAGATTTTATGAAACTTTTTAAAATACCTTTTAAAGTAAAATATTGTTTTTTCGGGTTTTTATCTTTTTAACTGATCGTAATAATTCCCAATAAAAGGTAATGTAGAGGATATAAAAGTGTGATTATTTAAATATTTTTTTCACATCTAAAATATTTTTATTACAGATTTTTAATGGGTTAAAAACTTCCTCAGGAAATTGCCAGATAGTCATAGATAATATTTAAATCCTGTTATTCGGGAAACTTTTATTGTGGGGCTGTAAATTATTATTATTATTATTATTATTAGCACCACGTCATACTACCCGTTCGGGTTATACACACTTACGCTAATGTGTAATGGCAGGATGATTGTGAGATGAAATGGAGGACCTACAGTTTAACGTGGAATCCGAACCACGGTGGAGGCCTGGCATTCCCCACATTCACAAGATGTCTTGTCAGAGGTGAAGGAAGGGTTTGGTAATCAGATAAATCTGTGCCGGGACCGAGGATTGAACCCCGGTCCCCAGCACAGAAGTCTGACACCTTACCCCTAGACCACCAGGTCACCGGTTGCACATAAGACTCTGATATTATCTATGACCAAGGGATACAACCTAAAAAAACACGAGTTGGAAAACCACTACCCTACACGATCATTTTCGAGTAAGCGGCTATTTGTGATACGCGGTTACATTTTGATTAACAGTAACGCAGGTAAACGTGGTTTAATTTTGTCAGGATGGGCAAAAGAGCCAGGTGATTGCGGTTGGAATGAGATATCAAAAAATTGTATGTGTGAAAACTCGTTTGGACAGAGTTAGTAATGAATGGGTGCTTAAGGAGTGCGGTTTGAAAGGGAATTCAACTGAACAAATGTGAAAGAAGCGTCTTACGTTGGTTTGGGTATTTTGGGAGGATGAGTGTGGATAGAATGACATAGCAAGTATATGAAGGTATATTGTTTAGATCAAAAGGAAGGGGTAGACCATGTAAGACGTCAAAATCACGGAGTAGATGAGTTGACAAATGAATATATTAAAATTGTTTTAGTATTCTTTATAACTGTCAGATAAGGTCAACCCTACTAAAATTTAATCTAACTAAACAGGATAAGAAGAGTTGATTTTAAATAAATGCATCAAAATACACCTGAATAGAACTAGTAGAACCACTATTGATTAACTCATCCATAGAGTACCTATTTTACTAGATTTTGAAGCCCAGTCTAAAGCAACATTTAATATATGGTAAGAACTCTGGTAAATGATACCTTAGGAAAACCCAACCCACATCTATGAGCATTTCGACTAAATACTGTAAAAAGGATACGCGGCGCACCTTGTGTGAACGGCGAGTTCTTATCAATATACTGGGGCGCTTTTCTGAAAAACCAAAAATTGTAAAATACACCCGGAGTTTTTAAGGTTTTGATTATTAAAGATAAAACAACACATAAACTGATAGATTTAGATTAACTACAACTAAACAAGTCACAGATTTAAATAATAAGATTAGTAATTAAGTCTGTAAGTTAATAAAATAATGAGAAAATATATTATGAAATTAAATTAAGTAATCAAATTAATAAATATAAGACATAAAGTAGATATGTTGGCGCAACATTTAGCTAGAAGTATACAATTAAGAGGTATTTAAGTGATCATGTAGACAGTAGCGGTTTTTCAGCCTGGGCAGTGAACTTATAATCGTGTGATAAGTAGATCCCAGCCCCTAATTTGAGATTTTCCAAAATACACACAATAGAACATAAAAGCTTTCAAGTAAAATGTTGGTGACCTGGTGGTCTAGGGGTAAGGTGTCAGACATCTATGCTGGCGGCCGGGGTTCGATCCTCGGTCCCCGCAAAGATTTATTTGATTACCATACCCTTCCTTCACCTCTGACAAGACCTCTTGTGAATGTGAGGATATGCCAGGCCTCCACCGTGGTTCGGATTCCACGTTAAACTGTAGCTCCTCCATTTCATCTCACAATCACCCTACCATTACACATTATCGTAAGAGCGTATAAACCGAACGGGTAGTAAGACGCGGTGCTAATAATAATAATAATAATAATAAGTAAAATGTTTTATTGTTCCCTCGTGGACTATAAGGACATGGCCTGGGGAAATTTTGCTAAAGGTACAGGAGAACAATTATTAGGCCCATATTTTAGGAGGTGACAAATAAGAGTGTTTTCTCGTATTTTTTATTTTCCAGAAGCTTCTTTGTGTAATGTTTTAAATGGTCTTGCAACCAGGGAGTGGGACTCACTACTGGTTTCTGTTTTCACACAGGTCAGTTATGACACGGGTTTGTATAGTTTTTATTTAAAATGTTCAAAGTTTAGTATTTGTGTGGCATAGCAAAAATTATTTAAAATGTACACACATGTAATATTTAATCACATACTAATTTATAACCATTGACCATGACTCTCGTATTATAAATTACAAGTCTCATATATTAATTTAAATAATAGAAGGAATTAAGTGCATTAAAATAATCATTTAAATATATACGGTTTCTACTGATTAACTACGTAAAGCAGCACAACGCACCCACCATAAGATTTACTTTCAGAACTATCATTTAAAAATTAACCACTATCTCTGCGCCAAGCTCACTTCTTTCTCACCTCGGTACGGCTGTATACAGGCTGGCCCCAAAAGTGTTTGCTGCAGTTTGTGACCGTTTTGGCACGTAGAAAAGTATTCAAATATTTAAAACATTTACTGCCCCACTCTTACTCTAATTACGGCTACAATAGACTAAAAAAAAGAGGAGGGCGATCTCTAAAGGAAATAATTAAATGTAAAAGTAAAACATCTGCAGGTTAAAGATATAATTGAATTTTATTTACAGTAACAAACAGTGTTAAAACAACAAGTTGCATGGCCTTACAGGTCTTACTGAAGTGTGCTGACAAACAAATACAAAAAAACTTTTCTGGATGATATTCAAGTTTCTAATACACCACAGTGAATTAAGATCAAATAAAATCAAAAGGCTCAAAAGTTTTTAATTACAAATATTTAAAAAATTACAAAGAGCTTAATGAGCTTCTTTTAAAAGGTTTACAACGCGTCAGATTCACACCAGTGAATAGAGTTTTAAATTTAGGGAATACATTTAAATTTTAAATATTGCATCAGATATTTACGTTAAATTCTAACTACTAAACTTATACATAAACACAAAGAGCTAGATGAGCCTCTTTTAAATGATTCGCAAAGCGTCAAATTCACAACATTGAATAAGACGAAACAGTATTAAATTTATGAAATAAATTTATATTTAAATATCGCACCAGATATTTACGTTAAAGCACAATGGTTTGATTTCCCAACTAAGCTCAAACCTTCGCGGGACAATTACCCTCGTCACTTTTAAAGAATTTAGCAAAATTCCCACATTTAAATATTTAATGTAAAACTAGAAATAGTTACGTTACAGAATTTGTAATTTTTCCTAAATGAATCAGCGAATATTAAAGTCAAAACCATATTAAACAACAAAATTAAGTTACGTTAACATTAATTTCAAAGCAAATAAGCCTTCAAAATAACCAACAAAAGAAACATTATCAATTTAAAGAATTTAAATTACTAATAACCACAAAAGCAAAAATTTAATATTCAACCCAAATATTGCAAAACATATAAAAGAACAAAAAAATGTGGCTATATCTTTAAACCAAGAAGATACGATACTAGCGCCCAAGCAGCAACAGGAAGCATTAAGTGCTCCATAACAGAATTTACGTTTAAAATTAAAGTTTTTAGCAAAACATTACCTGTTGCTTACACTGGCAGATATCCATAACAAAATAAGCCAAAGTATTTTAAGAAATTCAAACCCATCGTAGCGATTTTTATATTATAGATTTAAACAAAGATATTATAAGCCATCCTGACTAGATAACGTGCTGGTCCTGAATAGGACTTCTCGTGGAAGTGGTCAAAGTAATAGTCTATGAGATTGTCTGTGTTCCCTCGTTATATAGGTCTAGTTGCCGGGTGGGAAGGTAGGAGTTCTCCTTTACAATTACGTCATCCGCAAACATCTGGTGTAAGGTTTCTTTGTGTTTGTCAAGTAGGCTGGGTTCTTGTTGTCTTGAACATCTGCAGCTGCTTTTGACTCACAAGACAAGCAGGTGTAGAGCTATGCTTGTTAAGTCACGTACGCCAACCCAGGTGTCCAAACACACGTGTGGTCTTCTAATAGTACCGTACTGGCCAATCAGAGCATTGCTGACTTTCTTCGTCGGAACATCAGGTTGCTGCACAATTGCAGCAGGTTTTGGACGTCTCTTCATTCTAGCATTCGTGGTGAGCAGGCTGGACTTGTACGTCGGTCTACGCTAGGCAGATATACGCGTGAGTAGATACATATATACGACATAGTAAGATCGTGATGTTTAATAATGCTGGAAGTCTAATGAGTATAAGATTATTTGGGGTAATATTTAAATCTGGCAGGTTCTATTGATATTTATATTGCAGGATGTCTATGAATATTATCTTATTTATGGTTGGGTAGTAAAATTTTCATATTAGCAGTCCTCGCTAATGTTACAATCACAAAAATGTTAATTATTAGCACAAACAACAAGAACAATCAATGTCTACTTCACCCATGTAGTTTGCTTAATTCGCTGCTGGTCTTCGTGCACGATAAAATGAACTGATCCACGTTACACGAACACTGGATTCACTGATCCCCTCCCGGGAACACCGACCTGCTTGCTGGACACGATAGCCCACTCACTGAACACGCTAGCCCACACACACGCTGGACGTGCTGGCCCACACACACCGGACACGACAGTCCACCCCACTTTCCACAACTTAGACTCGGTGTCTTCTGGCTATCGCCGATCGTGTATATATATATATATATATATATAGGGGTCATAGATAATAGTATGGAATCCTCAATTTCTATAGTATTGGGTTAGAACTAAACGAACCTAGACTCTTCCAGACGTGTTCCTCTTCCTCCTCCCTGTCCCTTCCAATCCACATAGCATATAGACTCCCAATGCATACCTGGTAAACAAGGAGGGAGATAGAGAGAAAAGAGAGCGCAATTAGGGTAGACAAAGAGAAGAGACCCAGTCCCGCTGTCAGAACCTAAATCTCGTTAAAATATTATATATCAAAAGTGACAGCTACAAAGTGCATGACTTGACGTATGGCTATATGAAAGTAGTTATAATAACTTTTGTGTTATATACTGTGTCCGTACTATACACTGCTTGCACAGCGGAAATAATTGATCGCGTGATTCAACCTGTTGAATTGACACTTTCCAGTCCTCATGGTCAAGTGCTCAGGGAGGTCAACAACAGTTCTCACAGACCCTGGTTTGAACCTGCTCATATATAAAATATATTTATTCTAGAATGTGGAGGAGTCATGTTGTTCTAATGTCTAGTATTTAATTATTTTTTTAGCACCACGTCTTACTATCCGTTCGGGTTATAAGCTCATGTACTAGTTACGCTAATGTTTTTAAGGATTAGGGAGGTTACATTTATAGGAAGTGTACCCGCATTTGCGTGGAGGGAGAGTTGAAAACCAAATTAGAAAAATATCAGCTACCCGACTGAGATTCGACCCTCGATCTCCCTGTCATCGGCAGTCTAGTCTACTGTGAGAGTAGTGCGTTGGACCACGTGGTCACCGAAGTGGGTAGTAGTTAAATTAACGGCGTTAAAGCTGGACTTCTAGTACTAAGTTACCCTGAGTTAATCCCGCCGTCTGCGTCTATGTGAAATAAAATACTCTCACACTGCGATACAGTAGAATGTTAATAGGAAGAAACTTTCAGAAAGTAGAAACCTATTTTTTGCGGTAAACATTGATAGCATTATTCTATATTATTAGTGTTATTTTATAGATTATTGATAATATATACACCAAAAGAAACAACTGCAGAGAATGATATGCTATATATATATATATATTAATACTACGTCTTACTACCTGTTCGGTCTATACGCAAACCTAAGCAAATTTAGAAACCGTGTGCCCACATGTACGTGAAGTCAGAGTCGAGTTAGAAAAAATAACCACCCTCAATACACCTTACCAGTATTCGAAGCCCGATCTCCCCACCATCGAAGGAATAGTCTATTGTGAGTGGTGCCTTAGATCATCCGACCACTAATCAGATTAATATTAGCTAAGGTATCCTTGAAAGTAAATCTGATAAAACTTCAGTCCACCTGGCCTAGATTCGAACCTTGAACTACCCGTAATCGGCTGACTAAATAATACGAGATTGGCGCCACCATCCACGTGGGTACAGATACGGACGTTTATTATATAAATGGCATTTATAAAATAAAAAAATGCAGTAGTTGGTCAAATATTGACTACCGGTTCCAATATGAGCGGTCGTCCTTGAATTTAAGGGGGAGACGACCACTTTGGGCGAGTAGGAATGGTGATGGTAATCAACTATAATATTTTAATAAAATACCCTTCCTTCTCTGTGTTTATGTGGCGAGAAGGTTTTAGGGCAACTTGGTTTCTTTCCAGATGGTGCTGATGAAGAGGCTTACCATTTGTAAACGGATGGTCTTTCATCCAATTAAGGTGTGGGTGTAGGGTACGCGAGAAAAGATAATTGTGTTTGTAGTTTTTATAGAAAAAATATATTCGTTTGGTTATTATAAATCAAATATTGCTTCAATACAAACGTAGAATTTAATTTTCTTCACATGTTGATATCAATAGCTGTTGTTGAATATCTGTAAAGGATGTCCTGGAACTTAATGACAACTTTTTCTCTTCATTTAAACAATATTTTAATTACTTTGACAAAAAAAAAGTTTTTTTAAATAAAAATAGCAAAAACAATTAGGCCTACCTTTTCTCGCGTTCTTTACACTCCCACCTTAAGCCCGGAATGTAAAACTAAGCCGGTCTACATTTATTTCTGAAAATGCACGAGATAATAATTAATGTGATTTGACACAAGGAACTAAGGTCATCTGATTATCTAGTCCTTTGAACTTTGATTTGTTTTAAAGCAGCCTAATGACCTAGCACATCAAATGAATACGTGGATAGTACAGTAGATGATGGTTCCTTATTGAGGTAGTTTTGCAGTTCTGCAGACAGTGAGGGGAAGAAGTGAGAAGAAAACAGAAGATCCAGGCCAAGGTAAGTATGCAATACTTTTTTTAAGCATAGCAAATTACTACCCGTTCAGGTTATAGGCTTAGTACGTTTATAATTTTAGGGATTAGGAACTATTTCAAACCTCGAACTTTTCTAGCCAAGAATGTGTCATATATACATAAACATTCTTTCAATATATGTATATATATATATAAAGAAAGAGAGAGAAAAATAGTCTAGTTTGAAAGCCTTGAAATCCATGGGGAGGTTGGGGTTTGAATCCCAGCAGTGTATATGGAGGATGGTGCTTCCCAAAGGATTTTTCCCTTTCCCTTAAAGCAAATTTTGTTATATTCCCTCAAAATGCATCTTTCTCATCCCTATAACATTAGCGTAGCTAGTATACATGTGACCCAATTTGGTGGTCACATGGTCTAAGGCGTCAATCTCACAATAGACTGAACTACCGATAATGGGGAGTAGTTAGGCTGATGACCTGGTACAGTTTGACCTACTTTCAGACCCCAGTTTGACCTACTTTCCATATCCGTATGATTTACCG
>CABFVX010002174.1:113951-125093 GCA_902151425.1 Timema shepardi | reverse complement strand
GCCTATTGTACTCTTTATGATGGACTTAGAATCACCTCTCTTCGTTCTACCGGCCTATTGTACTCTTTATGATGGACTTAGAATCATCTCTATTCATCTTACTGGCCTATTGTACTCTTTATGATGGACTTAGAATCACCTCTCTTCGTTCTACCGGCCTATTGTACTCTTTATGATGGACTTATAATCACCTCTCTTCGTTCTACCGGCCTATTGTACTGTTTATGATGGACTTAGAATCATCTCTCTTTGTTCTACCGGCCTATTGTACTCTTTATGATGGACTTAGAATCACCTCTCTTCGTTCTAAAGGCCTATTGTACTCTTTATTATGGACTTAGAATCACCTCTCTTCGTTCTACCGGCCTATTGTACTCGTTATGATGGACTTAGAATCACCTCTCTTCGTTCTAAAGGCCTATTGTACTCTTTATGATGGACTTATAATCATCTTTCTTCGTTCTACCGGCCTATTGTACTCTTTATGATGTACTTAGAATCACCTCTCTTCGTTCTACCAGCCTATTGTACTCGTTATGATGACTTAGAATCACCTCTCTTCGTTCTACTGGCCTATTGTACTCTTCATGATGGACTTAGAATCACCTCTTTTCGTTTTACCGGCCTATTGTACTCTTTATGATGGACTTAGAATCACCTCTATTCGTTCTACCGGCCTATTGTACTCGTTATGATGGACTTAGAATCACCTCTCTTCGTTCTACCGGCCTATTGTACTCGTTATGATGGACTTAGAATCACCTCTCTTCGTTCTACTGGCCTATTGTACTCTTTATGATGTACTTAGAATCACCTCTCTTCGTTCTACTGGCCTATTGTACTTTGTATTATGACGGACTTAGAAACGGATCTCCTCGTTTCTCTGACCTACTCTCCTCTATGACAGACTTAGAAACGCTGCTCTACTATGTGCTGTCCCCTAGAATAAGCAATAAAACGCTTCCCTCCATTCCATTGTCTTCTTGTCCTCTGCAGGGTGGATAAAAGACGTAAGCAATTTCAAGAATGAAGAAATAAAAGCCCAGAGTTGAATGCTGCGAAACTATAAATTAAAATCTCCATATAATCTTTTCTTCCAAGTATTTCTCTCTCCACCCCTGTAATCCTTGGCGTTTTCATTACTTCCCCCCAGATTTATCGCCTGCGGGCTCCTCCCGCCCCCGACACGTCGTCTTGACACCCCCACCCCTTTGCGCCTGCCCCCCAGCCGAGGATATTGTGACGTCATAGACCACTACAGTATCTTGGATGTTGGGGTAATCACTTCTTTAGTTCCTGTTTCTTTTCTCCAGTGATCACCGGTAAGGTCGGAATGAAGTGTGATGTTATATCACTAATAGGTATCACTAGGATAGACTTTGTCTGGGAAGGTGAGGGTAGTAAGTAGTGTGATATGATCTCACTAATAGGCATCACTAAGATATACTTGGGCTTTAAAGGTGAGATTACTAAACAAGACGAAGTTATTATATCACTTATACATATCACTAAGAGAGACTCAGGTTAGGAAGGTGAGAGAACTAAACAAGACGATGTTATTACATCACTAATAAATATCACTAAGAGAGACTCGGGTTAGGAAGATGAGAGTACTAAACAAGACGATGTTATTACATCACTAATAAATATCACTAAGATAGACTCGGATTAGGAAGGTGAGAGTACTAAACAAGACGATGTTATTACATCACTAATAAATATCACTAAGAGACTCAGGCTAGAAAGATGAGAGAACTAAGTGGGACGATGCTATATCACTGATAATTATCACTAAGAGAGACTCAGGCTAGGAAGATGAGAGAACTAAGTGGGACGATGCTATATCACTGATAATTATCACTAAGAGAGACTCAGGCTAGGAAGATGAGAGAACTAAGTGGGACGATGCTATATCACTGATAATTATCACTAAGAGAGACTCAGGCTAGGAAGATGAGAGAACTAAGTGGGACGATGCTATATCACTGATAATTATCACTAAGAGAGACTCAGGCTAGGAAGATGAGAGAACTAAGTGGGACGATGCTATATCACTGATAATTATCACTAAGAGAGACTCAGGCTAGGAAGATGAGAGAACTAAGTGGGACGATGCTATATCACTGATAATTATCACTAAGAGAGACTCAGGCTAGGAAGATGAGAGAACTAAGTGGGACGATGCTATATCACTGATAATTATCACTAAGAGAGACTCAGGCTAGGAAGATGAGAGAACTAAGTGGGACGATGCTATATCACTGACAATTATCACTAAGAGAGACTCGGGCTAGAAAGATGAGAGAACTAAGTGGGACGATGCTATATCACTGATAATTATCACTAAGATAGACGACTCTGGCCGGGAAGGGATATAATTAGTCAAGGGGTGTGAGGAAGCTCAGGTTTGTAACTCACGATAATTGCTGTCTCAGGTGCCCGCAAATCCAATTACATTAACCGCCTTTAAAACCATAGTAATTAATTTTATAATGGCTAGATTTTAAATCAATTATTCATAATATTAACGTTTATATTTCTCAGGCGAGTCTCATCCGTTGTGCCCTGTATTTTTTGGTGTAGTAGACTTCCTCTCTGCCTTGATAATACAGTTTTATTAGTGTATCTACTTAGTTGAAGCGTTATAAAGTGCAAAATAACAAACACTTGTGCTATGGTAAAAAAAAACAATTGCCGGACTTAATCTCGTCGTACTTTAAGTATATTATATACTTTCCTCTTAGTTTCGCTGCAGGTCTAAACGCTTTTTTTTTTAAATAAAAAAAAACCATGAAATAATATACAACAACAAGAACAAAAAAAACTCGCGCTAGATATTGGTAAATTTTAAAATTTGGAATCACCCTCCCTAAATGTTGTTACTAACGGGCCCGTAGCTTCGTTACAGGTCACAAATTAGTATCCCCTCCCCCCTCACCCCGTTTTTGCCCAAAATTCCCCACCGCCTGTCTCCGGGAGCACCTGAGACCCTCTAAACCTCGCGAACGCTCATAAAACCCAACTCGGGACCGGATAAATTCTTAACGAAGCCAACTTGCACAACGTACTTAGTTCCACGAATCAATATGTAACGTACACTTGTTCGCGTAGGAATGCTGCACCCCTGCACACCTCCAAAAGGGTTGATTGTTGATTGTTGACAAAGGTTCACGAGGGAAAAGGCGCGTTTTAAGATCGGGATACGAGTTATTATTTTATTAATTTGAAATGAATAGCGTGCACTTTATGTACCAACTGATTATCAAAGGTGACCTGGTGGTCTAGGGGTAAGGTGTCGAACTTCTGTGCTGGGGGTCCGGGGTTCAATCCTCGGTCCCGGCACAGATTTATCTGATTGCCTAACCCTTCCTTCACCTCTGACAAGACAACTTGTGAATGTGGGGAATGCCAGGCCTCCACCGTGGTTCGGATCCCACGTTAAACTGTAGGTCCTCCATTTCATCTCACAATCACCCTACCATTACACATTACCGTAAGTGCGTACAACCCGAACGGGTAGTAAGACGCGGTGATAATAATAATAATAATAATAATAGTAACTGATTATCACACAAGAATTTCTCTGAGCGAGTGTGAAAGGGCAAACTAATCTTGCCGGGAAAGGTATTCTCCCATACACAGCACAATCGAGATGGGACCAAAGGTTTTACTTCCCTTCGAAGGAAGGAATGACCTTGCTGGGGTATTGAGGTGGGATATGCATTTTATTTTATTGTGGGGTGTTTACAGTATAGTTAACACTAGAAACATTATGGGAGGTGTTACACTAAAACACAACTCGCATATCGATTAGAGCGCTTGGTGGTTGAATGTGTCACCAATGTCGTAACTGGTGTGGACGATCTTAGCATCTGTTTCTCCTGGGACGAAAACTGAATACTTGGCAGGAAAATGTCCGTCTTAACTTGTTTTATTTTAACACCGCGTCTTTCTACCTGTTCCGGTCAAACGCTAATGTACTAATTACGATAGTTAGTTAGGGATGAGGATGGTTGAATTTAGAGGTAGTGTACCCTCATTTGAGGGGAGGAAGAGTAGAAAACTGCTTTATACAAACCACCCTCAGTACACCCGACCAGGATTCGAACCCCCATTTCCCTGTCATCGGCGGTCTAGTGCTAACAAGAGAGTGACACCTTAGACTATTTGGCCAACGAAGCTGGTTCGTCTCAAACTGACGCTTGAATGCTTCGGTGACCGCATGGTTTAGTGCGCTATTCTCGCAGTAGACTAGACTGCCGATGACGGGGAGATCAAGGTTCGAATCTCGGTCTAGTCTACTGCGAGAGTAGTGCCCTAGACCATGCGGCCAGTGGAACGGGTACTAGTCGGTGTTAAAATACTGTTCAGTGGCTGTTTTAAAAAGTATGATTATATGTTGGAATATGTCATATCTGGTGAGACATTTCTAATATGTTCATCATATTATACTTCTTTCGAAATGTTACTTAGATGTGCAGGCTATGTTTGGTGACGAAGTTGAAGCGAAGGAGGTTTGACCTTCGACTTCAACTTTGACGTCCCGGAAAGTGGAAAACACATACTACAGTAGCCCCATAACTTCTTGGGTGCTGACTGATAGCTGACAGCTGACAGCTTTAAAAAGTGACCAGACCAAATTACGTATCCTTACGCCGAACCAGATGATCTGCAAAAACATGTGTTTAGCAGCTGTCAGTCAGCACTAAAGAGGCCATGGGGCTACTGTACCTAAATGTTGACTGTCAGCTGTCAGCTGTGAGCTGTCAGTCAGCACTAAAGAAGCCATGGGGCTACTGTAACTAAATGTTGACTGTCAGCTGTCAGTCAGCACCAAAGAAGCCATGGGGCTACTGTATTAACCATGGTGTTAAACGTACCAGGGGAAAAAACTAAGCTAACTGCTTGAAACGGGACACGACACACTTCAAACTACAATCAACGTATCGGCCAGGCCAGCAGTCGAACCCGGGTCTCTTAGCTCGGTAGACATACGAGCGCCCAGCTGAACTAAGGTGCCCGACTTGATAATCTCGCCAAATGAATGCAGTTGAAAGAAAACATTGACCGGTTGTATTTGTTCCTAGTTATTGTCCTCGCGTGTCTTTCGTTTATCGGATTTTCTCACATTTTCCGCTTCATTTATAATATTTCAGGGCTCATTTTCAATTCAAACTAGACCGTAAAATAAAATGAGGAAGAAGTGAGGAACGGGGGGAGGGAGAGAGAAAAAAACTCTTGTAAGAAAAGACATTTTGTTCGCTTGAAAAGTTCTCTTTACGTTCTATTTTCTGTATTTTTTTTTAAGGCGGATGGAAATGTGGAAAATTTTAAAGTCGGCAAGAGCTACCAGAAAATGCACTTAAATGATTACGCAACCAGAATAAGTTTTCGACGTAATTTGGAGTCAAGGAGTAGAAGTTAAAGTGGTTCTACGTGAGGCTAAT
Organism: Timema shepardi; assembly: GCA_902151425.1. Lineage (NCBI taxonomy): Eukaryota > Metazoa > Arthropoda > Insecta > Phasmatodea > Timematidae > Timema > Timema shepardi. Next base: position 119,646 of record CABFVX010002174.1, on the reverse strand, counting down.
GAACGTTTCTCCAACACCGCTCAATCTTGAACATGATACAAGTTGGCGATAAAAACTCCAACTTAGCAGGGGGAGGGGGAGGAAGGGGGCTATCTTTGTGGAACCTTTCTCCCCAACTTCTAAAAGAAGTCGTTAAGACACGTGGCCAAATAAAACATCGGATTATTCTATTTTTACTACGCGAGCTAAGAGAGTCGACAATTAATTGGCAGAGACGCAAATCGGCCAAGTGCTTACTTTCCTAACATTGACGTCAATCGTTATCATAGACTCCACAACAAATTAAGGTGGGACGGTAATGATCGAGAGTTAAGGCGACTGCCTCGTTTAGCGAGAACTTATCAATCGCTGTCAGATCACACGGATTAAAGGTGAAATGGTCTGTATTGCTTTCTGGAACTACTTCTTTATTCTGTCTAGGGCTATACTCACTTTCGCCCTTCACATACGAATACTTTTTGTAATGTCGATAGGTGGGGGGAAACTACAAAACTTCTTATCTTAAGGTAAAAAGAAAAGCTCGCTGTTAGTTCTCAAACATCAGAGAATGGCTCTATTTGTTAGAGGAAGGCTAAATCTAGAGCCCTTTTCCATCAAGACTAGTTTCATAGCTTCACAAATATGTTTTAAAAAAATCGTTGAAAATGAACTGAAATAACATTTACACGTTTTTTTTCTGTTAATATAACAAAATATAGGGTTGTTTAGGAAAAAGAGTCTTGTTGAAATCTTTCGACTACATTTTGTGTGAATCGTATTTTGAAATAAAGCATCGTAGAATTAAATATTGTGTGTTAAAGTTTAAAGTCTGCGTGGCAATTTCTTGTTTACTGAGGTGGTTAGTATCCTTGCAAATTTTATGTTAAAAAAAATAGCTAAAAATTAATAAAATATTGCTCCAGTAGAAACGGTTAGTTTAATTTTCTTCGCGTGGTGATATCAACAGTTGTTGAATATCTGTCAACGGTGTCCTGGAATTCAATGGCAACTTTTTCTCTTCATTTAAAAGGTTTCTCATCAAATGCTAGTTACAGATATTGGAGAATTATTGTTCATGTCACAGTGTGTATAAAATTAAACTCTATTTCTACTGGAGTAATATTTGATTTGTTTTTGTTAATATATATATATATATTTGCTATGTTATTAACACCGCGTCTTACTACACGTTCGGGTTATACGCACTTACGCTAATGTGTAATGGTAGGGTGACTGTGAGATGAAATGGAGGACCTACAGTTTAACGTGGAATCCGAACCACGGTGGAGGCCTGGCATTCCCCACATTCACAAGATGTCTTGTCAGAGGTGAAGGAAGGGTTTGGTAATCAGATAAATCTTTGCCGGGACCGAGGATTGAACCCCGGCCGCCAGCATAAACCCTGTTGTTGTCGACACTGTTTTGTATATATGGAAACATTTAGTTTATGTTGCAGAACTAGTAATACTCGTATTAGTACTGCAGAACATATTATACTAGTAATGTATTACAGAACATGTATTATTATTATTATTATTATTATTATTTGTTTGCAGGACTAGAAAACCTCAACAATTCATAGGAACATGTTTTACTCCGAAGATCACGGAGTTTTTGGTACATGTTATTCGTACATGAAGGAGATGGTATGTACTAACATGGTTGTGGTCGTATTCAGTTGATAGGAAGGTTTGAGGTTAGAGCACGTATATTAAGGTCGAGCACTAGACAAAAATAATTACAGAATAGGGTTTTATTTTCAAAAAAAAAAAACTGAATCTGCCTTTATAGATGTATAAATACGTCGCAGTTTACATGTTTTGATGTTTTCTATAGCTATTACACTAAAGTAATGGTAATTCAATGAACAAATCTTACAAGCTATGAGTACATTTGTTTGTTAAGTTTTATTAAATAAAGTACTGCGATGTGAATTCTTTCAACCACAACTCTTTGATCAATCTTGTCATTTTATGTTCCTCTGATTAAAATAAGTTAGTCTTTTTATATTTCTGTCTGTCTGTCTGTCTGCCTGCCTGGGGCTAGAGCCAAAAATGTATAATAGAGTTTGATCGATTAAATAGCCAAGCTACTATATTTGTAAATTGTTGTTATAGCTGCATCTAAATATTATATATTGTTTAAATTTAAAAATGACACCTGAACCCGGGACCTTTGGTTTAGTTCAGCAATGGTATTATACCTGAGCTATCCAGGAGTTTTCCCGTGTCCGGGGTTATTCTTCACTCATATTTTAAGGCAGAGTCTGTGATGGACGTGTGGAAACCGTCAGCTACAAATGAGTGAGCTATTAAGATAACGATTCATCAGATAGCAGTCACCTTCAACTCGGTAGGGCTTTACGTTCTTTCTGGATAGCTCAGTGTATAGAACATTGGAATACTAAGCCAAAGGTCCCGAGTTTGATTCCTGTGTATAGGTGTTACTTTTTTAATTTAAAGAAAATTTAATAGATTTTGTTCAAACTTGACATTTTTATGTTGTATGATCATAATTCAGGGCTTTTTTTTAAAAAAAAAATTATTGATCTCAACCTTAAAATTAAGGGTAGTTTATGGATGAGAGAACTTTGAAAATTCTAATTTAAAAAAATCGCTTTAATGATTTCATTTTTAATATATATCTGAAGAGTGTTTGACATGACAAATAAAATTGTATTGGTTAGGGGAAGAATGTTTAAGGTACCGGCAGTTTACACATCTACACTATATAATATTATAAGGATGAAAGATTTGATTTTTTGTTTGTAATGGATAAACTCAAAAACTACTGGACTGATTTTAAAAATTCTTTCACCGATCTAAAGCTACATTATCAGCGAGTAACATAGGCCTATATTTTATTTTGAAAATTTAATTTATTTCTCATAAAAATGTCGATAGTCACTCATACTTTATGGTAGAGTCTATGATGATTCTTCAATATGTGTGTTGAACATAATAATGCGGTAGGAGGAAGGGTCTAGCCACTGATATTTTAAAATTTTAAATATTTCAAAAATGGCTCTAATGATTTGGTTTAAATTTTTTTTTATCAGGAGAGTAGCCTATTCGATATGACACATCACTGCATACTTTTGAGGGGGATAAATACTCGTTTGAAGTTAGCTTACTTAAAATTGATTTTTGAAAAATTCAACTTATTTTTATACGGTTTTGATGATTTTGATTTTAAATGAATAGCTGGAAAATGTGTTAACATGAAAAATTACACTGTTCACTTGTTTTTTGAGAGGAAAATATTGTTTAAGGGTAGTTAATTAACTGATAGCCAATTTTTTGAAAATTTAAAATATAAATTTTCAAATGATTTCAACGTTTTTTTTAAATGTGGTTCTGGCGAGTTTGTTATATGATGATTAAGAACTTATTATATATATATTTTTTTAAATAGTTATAGTTTAATTATGATCGATTTTTAATATTTTAACAATAAATTAGATAAGAAAGCGTATGGTTTTGTGGTATCATTTATATTTTACAAGGATCTGTTTCCTGAGGTTGTTAAATTACAACAGAGCACATTTAATTAACCGAAACTATTATTTTGTTGGTTGTTCTAGCTGGACTACCTGATTGAGGGGGACGAGGGGTTGACCGTTCAGACCAATGACATGCTCGGAGACTCTCTTTCAGACACCGGCGTCTTGGGCGTCATGATCCTGCTCATGTTGGCGGCCATGATATATGTAGGAACATAGCATTGAAACAGGAGTTTGGGGGGGGCTGCCTAGGTAGCTGGGGTAGCGCAAATCAGATGTTGCGCTTAGGTTAAGTATTGACAAACAGTATACCGGTTTAATATTTACTGCAATTAACACAAAACTATTTTCTATGAACCTATACATATATAGACTTGTAAACATAGTTAAAAAGTTGATATTTTACACTCTGAAAGGTTTAAAAAAAATACATCTTTATTATTAAGAGGTAAATGCCCAGGAAATGAAAAGTATCCGTTATAAATACGTAGAATGGATCTTTGTAATTATTTTTAGCACTTCCTTTTACTACCAATTCGGGTTATACGCTAATGTACTGATTACACTAATGTGTTAGGGATTAGGAAGGTTTAATTCAGAGGAAGAGTGCACCCGCATTTGTGTAGAGCGAGAGTGGAAGACAAATTATTAAAAAAGCACCCTCGGTGAACCCGACAGGGATTGAACCTCATTCTCCCTGTATTTGGCAGTCTAGTCCAACACGAGAGTAGCGCGTTAGACCACATGGCCACCGAAGCGGGTTTTATCAAAATTACTCCTGCAGTATCACTGAGACGTAACTTACAATAGTGATTAAAAAAAAGGGGGATGTGTTCTGGAACATTGTTTTAACCGACACACACAAGGTTCTAACCTGTGATAGGTGATGTGGTTGTTTTAATTCCAGAGTCAATACAAGATGGAGCTGACCAAGAATCGGGTCCGAACCACGGCCAGAATCATCAACTATGTAAGTAAATATCACATCCTCACTTGTAATAAACACTTAACATGACGTGCCCCTTGGTTGTAATAAGTTCCTGATTAGTTTGGATTGAGTATTTTAGTCTAGTCTTCATAAGAAGAGTCTTATATTACCAGTGAGGCACCCGGAGGGGAGGGGGGGGGCGCGCATACAATAAAGATTATAACCAAAATAAAATTTCGGGGAAGATGGTGTTAGGGGACACGCATGTTTAAATAATGTGATAACATTTTCTCTCTAAGAATTAACTAATTACATTTTTCACATGTGTGTTGGATTTTCTAAATTTAAGACAAATTCAAGTTTGTAGGGTCTTTTGATTCTCTCGGTAGATCTTAGTTACTGTTGTTCGAAAGAAGTTTTAATTCATCAAAGGCTCTCCCCGGTGGTCCGATCCACTAAGGCACCATAGCTCAATGCGTAGAGCCACCAGCTTTGGTAGTTTTGACAGTTTGACTCCCAGTCAGGTCAAAGCTACTTAGTCTAAATATATTAGATAGACAAGCTATTATATTTGTTGATTACGGTTATAGCTGCATCGAAATATCACATTCTCTAAACTGAAAAAGAAACCTGGACACGGGAATCGAACCCGGGATCTTTGGCTTAGCACGCCGATACTCTAGCCACTGAGCTATCCAGGAATTTTCTCGTGTCCAGAGACATTATTCACTCACATTTTAAGACAGAGAGCATGGGCGTATTGATCCAAAGGTCCCAGGCTCGATTCCCAATCGTACCATAAGTATATTTTCCGAAGGAGGGTTGCTCCTATGTTCCCATGGTCGCCACAGTCTGGTTAAATAGTTTTAAGACTTCCACCGGCACAACGTAATCACATCATCTCATTGGGGCGACGTAACTACACCTACAGGGTGTCCCAAACTCACGAGACGGTTATATTCCACAGCTGACAGTATAAGACCAGGAATGTATAGAGCCAAAAAACCCTGATGTACCATGGTTACAAACTTTAACCACCAGACCTCCGCCATCAAGCGTCATTGTGCACCTACCCCGTTTAACTGCAAAACCGGCGATACGTATGGAGCAAGAAAACACGCCAGCCGACAACTCTGATCACCGCTCACGACAAACAATATCTGAAGCTTGTCCGCGATGTGCAATTGTTTCCACAGGCCTAAATCGGAGTAGTGCTTAATGCGCAAGCGCGGCGTTGTTAATATTGTTGGAGCTGAAGTGCAAAGTGTGACACCCCCCCCCCCCCC
>CABFVX010002174.1:101737-113883 GCA_902151425.1 Timema shepardi | reverse complement strand
AATTTTACATCCGTGGCTAGGGTCTGCCTTTAACTATAAATATGTAACCGTCTCTTTTTGCATTTCAAGAAGTTAACTTTGATTTATATTACGCGCTTGAATATTATGATTTCTGAGTTGATAATTTGTTGCGGAAATAGTTTTAATAATAACTGTTTATTACGGCTAATCTTGTTGTTTTGAGATTACATAAATAAATTACCTTTGATCCTTCCGATCATGTTGGAGTTTGTCGTTATAGTTTTGGCCAGAGAGTTAGGTCTTAACGCACTAGCTTGCCACTTAAATTATTTTTAGATATGAATCAGGAGTTGTCCACGATTAAAGTGGTATGACGTTAGTGTTGGAGGAAAGGAATAGCCTTGATTACAATAACTCTTTTTCCATCTGCAAATTATTGATGAGTCAGTTGTTATACATTTGAATTGGATATAACACTTATATATTTCTTATAGAATTCCTATTATCATGTTGTATATTAAGGGCACCATCCCTAGTTTTATTATTGTAATATTTCTATGCTGTCATTTGATATCACCACTTGCCCCTGAGTTTAATAATTTCTAAATTAATTATAATTTTCGAAAATTGGTGAGTTATTCATATATTGTCTTAATACATATTGTGTTATTATAAATTTATATTTTTACCTGTTATAAATAAACTAGCCGAGAGGCCAATATTATTACTATCCATGAATTTGTTTAGTGTCAGGGCTTTACTTAACATGAACACTTATTCCCTTATGTTGTTAAATGGGTAAGTTCGGACACCTGGGTTTGGTTAGGTAGGGCAATGCTCATTAAAGACCTCTGATGATTAAATCGTAAATTTCCTTTTGTGTGACACTCTCACTGTGGTGGCATTCTGGGGCGTTCCTGGTCAGATAGGGAAAGGACGCTACCACCACGGAGGAGGGTTGACTGGTGCTATACGTTAAGCAAACCCTTATTTGTCTGGCTATCGTATTCTATACAATGCATGAACGCTATTATTTTTTGGCTTCTTTTAATTGATAATTTTAGAAGCACTTTTAATGTGCACAGAGCCACACCTTTTGAATATCACGTCGTAAGTCTGATATTAAAGTATAAGGGTATGTATTCAACACATTTACCTGGTCCGATATCATAGTTATATTTAAGATTATTTAAGTTTTTGCTTAAATTATTAAATGCCCCAATTTCTCACTCTTAGGGATAACATGGTATCGGACAGCAAGAAAAGTTACTATACTCCAGTCACGGTAGGAATTACTCTCTGTAAGGTCTTTTTTCCTACCAATATCCTACTATATAATAGATTTCTGGTAGGGAAAAGGACCTTTCAGATGACAATTCCTACGGTGAACGAACTTTAGATTTCCCTTCACGTATTCATACGTAAGGCTATTAAATTCTTATGAATGTTGACTGTCAAAAAAAATCATCTGTATTTTCTCAAAGGTTCTTGCTGTAGTTTGTCCTGAAAACTACTCGTGGTTGTGTAGAAACTATCGCATTGTTATACAAACCCTAGAAACTCTGACGTAACAATCCTGTGTTCTTGTGCAGACAGCGCTGACTAAAAAGGAGCTGGACCAACTGCAAAAGTGCCTAACTAGTACCAACACACTGGTGAGTAAGACAACAGTAGAGCAACTTGTCAGTAGGGAAACATTTCATCGATAGGACATCATGTCGCTAGTAGGCCAACATTTTACCAGTAGGATATACCACCAGTAGGTCCACATTACATTATCACGCTGATATGTCATCAATCATTGGAAGGGTACCTCCTAAATGATTGATATGGACTGACCTTAACAAATAATTGGATAGAAAGTATATTTTAACATATAAATACAATCTTACCGGATGTTTTTAAATACTACAGCGCTCCGAGTAAAATTAGGCCCACTCCGAAGTAAAGTTTGAGTCACGCGTTCGCTGAAAGATAGAAAGCAGAATATGCGCAGTAATTCACACACTTTAAGTTGACCCATGATGCATCGCAACGCTAACGTAAAACAGCTGACTATCAACAGATTTGTTTTTCTGGTAAATATACATATATTATAGATCATTCTCTCGATGGATGTTTATAAATTATAGCGCTGTGTCGTGGTACAATCTAATACATCGCTAAACACTCTTTACGTTAACGGGTTATTTCAAACCTTCTCACAACGGGGAAAAAAGCTGTCTGCTAACTTCTGGCTGTAGAGAGCATGCGTTGTCAAATGCGTATGCGCGCTGATTTAAGATGGTTGGTTCTGATATTTTATTGGTTCTCCTGTGCCGAACATCTCAGGCAGAGCCAAATAAAAGTAGATAGTAGTTGAAATTCAGCAGAATAGCTTGCGCTGATTAAACGGAAATCTTGTGATTGGCTTAAGAGCGCGTCACGTGACCACGTTTATGTTCTGCACTAGTTTTTCGGCGAACGTGTGAATCCACAGTAAGCCAATAAGCACGTTACTTCTCTTTTTGGTCTAAAACCGTGTGAAATAATCGTGTTTGTTTAACTTTCTAATACATAGGATCTAAATAGGTTTGTGAAGAATTAAAAATTACAATCTGTATATTTTTTCTGTGAAAGTCAGTTTCTTGTATAAATTATTCACTTAACTCTATAACAGTCAATAATGAGCGTGTACTCGAAATACTGTTCACTAGAACCATTTTATTTATTCATTTCTATCTAACATTTAAATGAAAATATTCTGATTAAAAATGAGTTATTTGTAAAGTCTAGTTTCTTTCACTTTCTCGCAAGTCGATTTATCTATTAATCTGTCGCGAACAATGTCCTTAAAGTTTGTAACTGGCCAGTTTTTCTGCCTGTAAGATAATGTATTGTCCTAATTACTATGTTAATGTTATATTTCCAGGTGAATGAAGTCGAGGAGACCCATATGGACGTACGTCATAAGGTGAATTGAACTAATAAGGTCAAATACAGAGTAGATTTAAATGATTAACACAAGTATAGATCATGCATGAAGACCACTTTGTCCACTGTATGTCACGTGATCTGGGGCAAAACGCTGCATCTGTGTAGGATATTTGATTTGTTCCTTTTATTCAGCTTTAATTAATGCACTAGAACACTACGCATAGGCATTATATTCTGTATATAGATTGTTAGTTTTGATATACCAACACTAATTTAAAAAATATATAATGTTTTGACAGGAACTATTGAGAACAAGATATTAAAAATATTGTTAGCTCTTTTTTGATGGAAAGTGTCGTCGGTAATAAGAAAATAAGATATTTATTTTGGTTCATTTAGCAGCAATATTCGTATCATACTCTGTTTCAGTTGCAGAAAATTTCTTTGGAAATGGCTCAACTGAATGGAAAGCTCCACCTCATGCATGCAATTTGTGTCAAGGTACGTTTATACAAAAATAATATTACACAATATAAATAATACTTGTGTCACGTGTTTGGTTTACATATTATAAATATTGCATGCAAATGAAATTGTGAATGAAAGCGTACTTTTTTTAATAAACTAACATAAAATAGAGAGTCCTTTCACAATAGAAATAGTAAAGCTTTACTCATTTTTCAAACCAACAATAAAATTAATGAATAACTATCTGCGACTCAAGGCACATTATATATTATACAAATATATGTGTACACTATTGTAAGAACTTTTTTTCCTTGATGTAAGAATATTGTTCAATTTTATTCAGCATTTTTATTTAATATGATTTTTAATGCATTATTGCAATGCAATTAATTATTTAGAGGCACCGACTATTTGATTTCAAAAATATTACGTTGTGAACTAAAAATAGCCCTACCTAGCACTCAATAAGAAGCAAAGATAATAGTTGAAATATTTACTCAAGATATTTTTACTTTGGCTCACGAAGCATATATCTTGTAAAGAAACCACTATACACTTCCTCAGCACTAGTGTGACTGCTCCACGTAAGCCGTGGGCCATTTTCTGGGCGCCGTTAGTGACAACATATAATATTTCCATAAACTACACTTCGATTAACGTCACTGCCATATTCTTCAACTTAATTTCCAAGATAAAAATATACATAATACTACGTAGACAACGAATCATTTATAAAAATATAAAAGGGTAGACCCGCCTCGGTGGCCTAGTTGGCTAACGCGCTTGTCGTGTTGAAGCTCGACAGCTGAGGACGAGGAGATCGAGGTTCGAATCTCGGTCGGGTGAACTGGGGGTGGTTTTTACTAAATGGTTTTCCACTCTCCCTCCACGCAAATGCGGGTTCACTTCCTCTAATTCAACCTTCCCAAGTCCTAATCCATTAGAGTAATTAGTACTTAAAGCATATAACCCGAATGGGTAGTAAGACGTGGTGCTAAATATTATAAAGGGGTAGATTGTTTTTTAAACACCTTATTTGGGCTCTTTAACAATGTTCTTCATCGCCATCGGCTGACAATTTCGTAACTGATAATGACATGTTAGCCTCGATAGGTAAATGCATTTCATAGTTTGAGGGTTTGTAAAATTATAATTGTATTAAAACCAAAGTATGTCGTAATACATGGTTTATGTTTTCATAGTACAATGATTCAATAATCTTGCGCACACAGTCCAACACACCCACAAACTAAATATGTATTATTTAAGGTGCTGATATCTAATTAAATAATTCAAATGCATGAGACAAATATTTTTAGAGTAGGAATCTGTAATTATTATAATCACATTAGCTCAATAACTTGAATTGTATGCTCCAGGGTGAACCTGCTCTACACGAAATCGCAGAATCAGTGGAAGCAACTGGTTAAGTAAAGTCCATTGCGTTATTAGGGTTTTTAAATGTTACTGCAACATAATATTGTAATTTCTGTTTGGTAATGTCAACTTTTTTTTCTTTCAAAACGGGGAATCTCTTGTTATTTACCGTTGAATGTTATTTATTTTAAAATATGAAAACCTAATTTTCAAATAAATCAATTTCTTGTAAATAAAATAAATACAATAAATTATTATGATATTAAATTTCCTTTATTGTATTTTACATATTAAAGACAGTAAACTTTTTTTTTAAGTTTTGATATTACTAATTTCCTTATAATTATTATTATTAGCACGTGCTATCTCTAACCAATTCACTTATTAATTCATGTATTACTATCATAATTAACTTTAAAATGGCTTAAAATATAGTGAAACAACAAAAATGGACTGCCAATGATGGGGAGACTGGGGTTCGAATTACAATTGGGTGTTGAAGGTTTTTTTCCTAAAATATTTTCCACTCTCCCTCCAAGAAAATGTGGGTACAATTCCTCTGAATTCAACCTTCCTCATCTCTAGAATATTAGTGTAATAATTAACCTATATGCATATAGACCGAACGTGAAGACAAAAAATAAAAATTCTAATGAAAGAGTGGACCTTGACATTATAATGTGCACAATATAATTATGTTTCATATAAAGGACCTTCTCTGACATTTAGAACGGTACTAGAGCTACTTTAATAAATGAGAGCAAGGGGATTTTACAATAAAATGAGTATAGACTAACAAGTTGACAAAAACACCAAAGTACAATCTCAAATAACTTGAAATACACTATGCAAAAAATTATCAATAAAAAGTATACCTGCACAGTAATCACACATTGGCCCCATGTACTTCAGAAAAACACAACTCGGTAAAACTTGTGCAATTTTACTTCATCAAATAAGTGAATTGATACTGAGTGAAGGCGTACAATAAGAACACCAATAATTAAAAGTGGGGTTACACCCTCAAATCTCCAGCAAGTTTTGAAAGCTATAAAACAAACTGATTGTAACATAAAATAAATTTTAAGTCAACATTTGTTTTTAACTTAAGTCTAATTTTAAAAATTATACTTGTGTAATGCCTTTTTCAATTATATTTAATTAACGTATTAAATTCTTATATCATTTTACAGCAATGAAATAAAGAGTTTCAAGCTCTTTGTTTAAATAAAACAAATAATTAAATATAATATAATGACCGTTTAGGTGGCATACTTTTATAAGTACGGCAATGACCTTTCAAGTTGCTAATGCCATAGACTAGAATAACCTCGATGCGTTTCTGCGTTCCTAGAAGAGTACTCGCTATCCGTTCCGTCTTATGGCGGTGGTAATATCCAAACCAGCAAGGAAAAAAAAAGAAGTTTGACCGCCATTTTGAAGGTGTACTGGCTTTTGCTTTGTTTACTTCATAGCTTAACATTATGATAATATTGGTCTGCAACTTAATTTTATTTATTTATTCGTGTGTTATTATTATATCTAGGTTATTCTACCATAGACTAAGTAATTACGTTTAAAACAGCGCCTAGTGGTGCTTTATCCAAATAGTGTATTTACAGAGTTGACTAGCGCTATCTTACGAATGCAAACAGTTCTACAATTTATGAGAATATATCTTGATTCAACGACTGGTATACCTGCTACTGTTTTTCTTGCGGTAATGATTTTAACCGAATAAGAAACGAAATGAAACATGCACAAAATATACATAGACCTGTCATAGTATAATTTAACGATACTATGAAGAAACCTAGACCAACTTTTTAACCTTAAACACTTCGACACAAAGATTATGTTAAGTTAGTATGGTCTATGGTATAACAATCAATAATTTTAATTGTGTTCCTAGTTTAATATTAACGCATGTGCAGATACGTGTGTTTTAAGGGTACCCCAAAGTCTTTTGGGTAATTATTTGTTGTTCTGTTTAAAATTATCAAAATTTGTTTACAATTATCTTCATCCACAGAATAATGTGTTTATGAGTTGACCATCATTCTACAGCAATGTCTCAACGGTCCCGTGTCGTACAACTTTATAAGACTGTAAGTTAGTGATTCATTAAAACAATGAATGTCCAATCCATTCTTGGTCTAGGGGAGCATTTGGGAATAGTATGCGATGGTCCGATTCTTGACAATTTTCCATTTTCATTCAATAGTAAATACATTTTTTGTATCGCTAATAATCACAGGAATACAAACGTCCCATTTAAAACCAAATAATTGAAGTTAGAAAAAATTGCATATAATTCTGAAATTAAAACAAAACAACTAGTAAATCACTGAAGAATGTAAATGGAACTGTCACAACGTGGCACCAAATGTATTTTATAAACCGTAATTCCAAACATTTGTGTTATTATAAACTATCCCAACCTAACAAAATGTAATCTTCCTTCCTTTAACAGCGTGTTTTTCATAAATTATCTTTCAGTAAAATACTGTATTTATGCACACACTATTTTGATACATGGTCCTTTTAAGGCCCGTACGGACCAAGTTTGTGAACTGTTAGCGAATAATTGACAAACTCGGTGTGTACTAGAGGTCACGAGCAGCTTGTGCTCGGTTGAAGTGTGCTAGATTAGCAGTAACATTTAAAAAATGGTGGCAAACAGCACCTGCAATATGAGCCTTTTTATTATGCAGGAGTTACATTTTTGTCCAGTTTTGTTAATAAGTTGCAATCTTTTCAGCTTTATTATAGCACATTGGAATGGAGTGAACAACAAATTGGGAATTAAATTTAATAGTATCGTTTGTATATGAACCTATGGAGTTTTTTATTTTTCGCGATCGGTTCATAGTCATGAAACTAGCACGTAGGCAATCATAACATCATCATCCGCACTTGATGGCATTGACATTTTGCAAACTGCTGACAAACTCCTCTCAAACTGCACAGCGAGCATGACTTCATTATTCTAAATGGTGACCTGGTGGTCTAGGGCTAAGGTGTCGGACTTCTGTGCTGGCGGCCGGGGTTCAATCCCTTCACCTCTGACAAGACATCTTGTGAATGTAGGGAATGCCAGGCCTCCACCGTGGTTCGGATCCCACGTTAAACTGTAGGTCCTCCACTTCATCTCACAATCACCCTACTATTACACATTAACGTAAGTGCGTATAACCCGAACGTGTAGTAAGACGCGGTGCTAATAATAATAATAATAATATTCTAAACATGTGCTGTAGACATTGAGCTTGCAAACTGTTGGCGTACAGCTCTTGAACTGCTTGTGAACAGTTGATTTTGGTCTGTACGCACAAGTCTTATCGTATTATCTTGTTCCTATTTCATTTCTAATAGATATTAAGAACAAGAAGACGTTCACTAATTTAGGCCTATTTGCTTGACAAAATTGCCAAATCCAACATTTATTTTATTTATTGACACATGAAAGGTTAGGTTAAAATTAAATTGGGATATTTTTCATTACAAATAAAGCCTATTAATTAATATTGCTCACCAAAATATATACTAGGCCTTCTGTGCACTAAAATATCTCTTGACTACAATAAAATAGGCCTATATTAATTACGAGGTTCAAAGCCTGCAAGTATGCTTCTTTATGGAGTCTTGTATAATTTCATCTCTATGACAGTTTATTAAACGAACCAAGGAGTATGAATACAATTTTAATATTTTTATTTCCGCGATTGTGGCAACAGGTGTTTACATTTATCAAATGATGGGTTTCCTATGAAATACACAGGTGCAGTTGGTTACATTACCCTGATGAGATGATAATGTTTATGATTATCTGGTACCAGTAGAAGTCTTAAACTTATTTTAGGTCTAACTAATCAGACCATGGTGACCACAGGAATATTTACCATTTCGGGGGAAAATACTGTTGGTTCCGCTTTGATTTTAACCTGGAACCTCTGCCACAAGACCAAGATGTTGGTTTATTTATTATTATTATTATTTTAGGATTACCTGATTCGGTGGTCGATTGGTCTACAACATCACGCTTGTGTTAATCCAAACTGCCGATAACATGGAGATCAAGGTTCGAATCACAGTCGAGTGTAATTACTGAGGACGATTTTTTCTAAAATGGTCTTCCAATTTCCCTCAACACAAATGCGGGTACACTTCCTCTGAATTTGACCTTCCTCATCCCTAACTCAGTGTTGTAATTACTACATCTGCGTACAACCTTTTAGGATTAATTTACCCCCTACCTAACTTTATCCGGTTCAGATCAGACCTGACCCAGTCTTGTGCCCAGTCAGTATCGATGCGCTCTGTGCCTCTAGTTGCTGCACTTGGGCCGAGAGTACCCGCAAGGTTACGACTATTTCCGCGCCCGTCTCAAACGGGCTTTCACCAAGAACAGAGACGTGGTGGAGCCGGACCAGATAGAACTCCTCCTCTCCCACGGACAGTTTGTGGTGAAGGAGCTGGAGGCCTTGTATATGCTGCGCAAATACCGCACCCTCAAGAAGCGCTACTATTACGACAGTTGAACTTTGTCACCAGAGTGTACAGGACCTGGTATTGTGGCACCCTGGTTCTGGCTCTCACAGCTACGGTTTCAAAATATTTCTGTATCTAAACAATATTTTGGCTTCTAAAAGCCCTATTATGTTTAACTTATGCCACAAGTTTTTATTGGGTAAACATCTTGTGGGTGAAAAAGGGGGGGAAACTAGCTCAACCTTATTATTCCGTTTTAGGCCTATCTTTGGCACAGAGCATGCCACGGAGTGCGCACATCACTCATCGGACAGCCTGTGCATACCAAACGGATCGCTCATCGCACTGCATACTCTGATAGAGAAAACAAAGCTGCAACAAGCTTTCATACTGCATTGTTCTTAAACGCCCTTTTATTTTTTCATTTAAAAATTTTTAACATAAATATTTTAATTTTAAAATATTTATTAAAACGAGAAAAAATAATCTTTGACAGCAGTAATGATGAAAGTGATGGCATGTCAGCAGCGGCCAAATCTATATGCCTCTGGTCCCAGATTACGGAGTACTTAGAAATACGATATTATTATTTACTAGTTTATCTTTGATGTAATTCATGTTCTTCCTACAATACACTCAGTTTGTAGAAAATCCAAGCAAGACAACCGAAAGTAGAATTGATCAAAGATAAAATAATAGTGCACTGAACAACAATAAGGGTTTGCTTTGACCTTGAACCAACCAATGAGAGCACCGCACATATCGCACAAACCTTCACAAAAACAAACCAGTTGGTTTCTTGTGTCTGGTCGGAGTGAAGTGATTGGCGTGCGCGCTCCCTTTTCTTTACGTGGGTTTGTTTCTACAACTTGTATGAAGTGCGCATAGAAGTGATGAGTGTTGTGTGCACTCTGTGGTAGTCGCTGAGAGCCTTTATAAGTTTGAATCCTGTAGGGGACAAAATTTATTATTCACTTATGGAACAAAAGCTTGCAGGAAATGTATGGTCCCAGGAGCTGATAACCCAAGTAAAGAACTGCTAAACAAACCATTACTTTGTTGTATACAGCTGTGTTGTTTTTATAGAATACTGTGCTGATAAAATTTCACCCTCAGCTAATATCTACTTGGCTTTTAGGATAATACTGTGATGATTACAGTTCACCCTCAGCTAATGTCTACTTGGCTTTTAGGGTAATACTGTGGTGATTACAGTTCACCCTTAGCTAATGTCTACTTGGCCTTTAGGATAATACTGTGATGATTACAGTTCACCCTTAGCTAATGTCTACTTGGCTTTTAGGATAATTCTGTGATGATTACAGTTCACCCTTAGCTAATGTCTACTTGGCTTTTAGGATAATACTGTGGTGATTACAGTTCATCCTTAGCTAATGTCCACTTGGCTTTTAGGATAATACTGTGCTGATAAAATTTCACCCTCAGCTAATATCTACTTGGCTTTTAGGATAATACTGTGATGATTACAGTTCACCCTTAGCTAATGTCTACTTGGCTTTTAGGATAATACTGTGGTGATTACAGTTCACCCTTAGCTAATGTCTACTTGGCTTTTAGGATAATTCTGTGATGATTACAGTTCACCCTTAGCTAATGTCTACTTGGCTTTTAGGATAATACTGTGGTGATTACAGTTCATCCTTAGCTAATGTCCACTTGGCTTTTAGGATAATACTGTGCTGATAAAATTTCACCCTCAGCTAATATCTACTTGGCTTTTAGGATAATACTGTGATGATTACTAGTTCACCCTTAGCTAATGTCTACTTGGCTTTTAGGATAATACTGTGGTGATTACAGTTCACCCTTAGCTAATGTCTACTTGGCTTAAAGTTAGACACTTCATCCTTTTTAGAACCAATATCAAACAACATCTATTGAACATAGTCACAAAGATAAAATGGTTTGTAAATTTACTTATCAAAATAAACTTCAAACTTTCTTGAACCTAATTCAACCAATCACCACCATATTGACTGTTTGCATGCAAGCAGAGTTTTATCCCGACAAAAGTATTTTCACATACCTAAGGTCACTGTTACCTACAAAGGAATTGTGAGGCCCAGCAGATGTTTTTGAGTTGAGTGCAACATTCTAGATGAGCTCTCGCTGATCCTTGGACCCGGTCTCGACCGGTTTCCGCCGTGTTTGTCAAGGAGCAATCCGTCTGGCTTGGTGGGAAAAGTTTACTTCCTTTGAATTCATCTATATTTTTTGGGGTTAAGGGGGTGTCAAGTATTTGATTTGTTTTTTTAACCAATTATGTTGTGAAGGAATTTTTTTATCCTAATTAAAAAAATTGTTATCCGACTCTTATTTTGTTATTCATTTTTGTTTTGATTTTAATTTATCATGTGGGTTAAATATGTTCTATTATTATTTGTGTGGACACTATATTAAAGTAAACATTGTTGATTATTTTGGTGGCGCTCATAACTGAATTATATAGTTTTGTTTGTATTTGTGTGTGGACGCTTTAATTATTGGGGGATTGTGTTAACCAGGTAAATGTGATATAGTGTACTGTCCAATTTTTATAGGAAAGGCGTTTTAGAAAATACAAATACATGTTTTTTTTAGCAGTCAAACAGTGATGACATTAAATTATTTTATCAAGTGTTATTTTATATGCATTGATAATATTGAGCAAAAGTAATGTGCATATTACATGAGTGGACATGTGAATACGTGAAACGAGATCTACACTGGATATGATTACTGAGAGCACTGTATGTCCACTATTAGGAAACAGCATTGTCATTCTCTTGTTTTGGTGTAGTCAATTTTACCTCCTATATTAGGCAAATTTTGCAACGCTGGTTCATCTATGTTGCCAGTAGCTTCTTCCAACCATAGCACACCACTGAGGAGATTTGGCAACAGTCAACACACATAGAGGGGGGGGGGGGGGG
>CABFVX010002174.1:68845-99142 GCA_902151425.1 Timema shepardi | reverse complement strand
CCTTACCCCCTTAAATATATACCTGCTAAAGATGATAGAAGAAAAGGAGCCTATGTGAGCATAAAAAATACTGCAAGGGTGTCCAAGAAAGAGATGGGAGGAGCAAATAATATGAATTGTGCAAGCGAGAGTAAAATAATAGAGGAAGATGGAGGCATTTTACCAAACTGACCCAGTCACAGGCTGGAAACATCTGTTGATATTAATTCTCCGTTTATTCCACTTCACCTAAAAAAAAGAGTTCGCCTATCTTTACTAAGGCTTATGATTTTATGTCATTTAAAATATAAACACAAAACTATGTTCCTGTGAAGCTTCAAAACGTTGTGAAGTTGATGATCAAATCTCCTTTTCTTCGTCTTTTTTGACACACTCAATAACCTTCACATCTTCGAAACAATTTGAAGAAAGAATAAATACTGGATATATGAAGAACAGATTTGAAATGTCTTGCTAAATAAAAACAAATAATGATTTTTATAACAGCTACTAAACAGTATTTTAACACCGGATTGTGATTAAAATTTAAATTACATTTACAACACAAGCGTAGAGAAATTTAGATATGTCAGCTTAAAATAATTACTACTGCTTTTTATTTTTTATTTAAATTAATGTGGGGAATGCCAGGTCTCCACCGTGGTTTGGATTCCACGTTAAACTGTAGGTTCTCCATTTCATCTCACAATCACCCTACCATCACACATTAGCGTAAGTGCGTATAACCCGAACGGGTAGTAAGACGCGGTGCTAATAATAATTTGTCTTTAAATCATTTTTCCTTGCCTGAATAACACAATGAAGTTAAAAAACTATTAATAATGTTATAATTGTATAACCTGAATGGGTAATAAGATGTGATGATAAAAAAAAAGTAGTTTTATGTGACAAGAACAAAAATCCTAATCCGAAACTTCAGCTTAGCTTCGCATATTTTGGATTACAATTTTACATTTGCACACTCTTAAAATTAACTATAAATTAATATCTTAATACTCATGCATTTCATTGTATAATTAAAATAATGCTTTTTTGTTTCTGGAATTATTTTCTTTATAATGAACTATTATTGTACAATCATCTACTAGACAGTTTATTTTCTGTCAAATATTAGATCTATTACATTCATAGGCTCCATGCTTCCCACAAAAACAAAATGAACACACTAATATTCAGTATCTTACAGTACATTCAAACTTATTATTTCATTCACAAAGGATAATGAAGAGAAGGTTTTTTATTTTTAGGAAACTATAGACATTGTTTTAAATATAACACTATGATATAATTATGTATTTATATATTATACATAACACACTTTTTTTTTACGATGATCAATAAGCCGTTAGGAGTTCTAACTTTCATTGGACATGTAGGGTAGGGGAAAGAGGGTTGCTAAACTTTTTTTGGAAATATTTTTTTCCTTTTTTTGTTGACTCGCCTCTAGTCTGCTCAATGAAAGTTGAGATTGCTCTGACATCGTTTGGAAATAGTTTGTGTAATGCTGTTTGAAAAGAAGACAAACCAATGCTGTGGGAAATCTTTGAACACTATTAGCTTTGATTCAAATTCCGGGTGATCATAATGACAAGATAAACTTCACTTTTGAAAGTCAAGTAGAACTATAATTACTGTGGGGACAACTTCATTCTGAATAAATGTTTGGCTGGAACAAATAATTTTTACAGTTTTATCTTTGACAAAAATCACTTTGGTAAAATAATGGTAAAGATATTTTAATTAACACATTTTTAGTACCAAGAATAAATATACATTTTTCTAACAAACCTTTTTTTCATACAATTAATAACGACCTTGCAAACACTACAGTATATCTAATTTCTTATAAATTAATAAAATATTATTGTATCTGTTTATTGAAGTGTACAATTTAAAAATAAGTTCCCCAGTTTTGTTCACTGTTTAGCTAAATATTAAAATTGGTAAATTATAATTTTAACATGGACATGTTAGCTCTAAACATGCTCTCAATTCACATTTTGAAATATTTTCACTAAACATAACTGTATAGAAGGGTTTTATATAATAATTTATATTAAGTTGTGTTTTATTCTTAATTAGCAATTTTGTACATTGAAGCTATATACAAACTTTTATTTGCACAGTTACATGGGCGGGTAAATAGATAGAGAGAAAATATAATATATGTAACAATATTTTGACAAAATTAGAGTTGTAGTATGTTACAACATCAACCACTTATGTTCCCTGTCGTCAAGTCTACTGGAGTTATTAGGTTGGTATCCCACTATTTCTTTCTATACATTATCTTCATTATAGCCGTATATTGTCTAAGTTAATATAGTAGATAAGAGTATATTTTTATAAACAATAATTCTTTTTGATTCTTTACGGTATAGCGGATCTTGACAAATGACTGCTCGAAATGCGGTAGTGTGTCAAACAATCGTTTAAGAACATCACTAACAAAAAATAAACAAGGACTTGGATTTGCTACCGCCATTGACTTATAATTAGATTTTAAGTTTAAAAAAAATTGTTTTTATTTCTCATACTTTATACAAATGAATTTAATCTATTCCTAAATCATCTACGTTGGTGCTGGTCACATATTTTTTACTTTTTTTTTCCCTTGAATCACAATATATATTTTTTTGAAAAAATGTGATATGAAAAAACATTTTCTTTAAATATATTTATATTTTAGTGTAATGCACTCCTCTCTATACAATTCCCCATTCTAGGGGTGCAGCGATCCCAGCTCAGATGTATCTGACATAGTTCTGCTTAAATATTTATTCACAACTGCGGAGGTATTCTTTTGTTCATTTAAAATATAAGAGATTTATAAATATATTGATAATAATTATGGATTTGTTGAATCAAATATTTTACACATCCTGACTCGGATTTAAGTCTTGGAAAAAAAATTACTAACTTAGGAGAAAATAGTACTAAAACAAAAAGAATATAAAATAGAAAAATCAACTATATGTTAACATTTTTTTGTTGTTGCTAAAAAGCATTCATTATAATATTCATACATTTAATAAAGCGTTAAATTAAATTAACGGTCTGGTTGTCGAGTTCTCCACGTAATTATGTTGGGGATAAACAACCAAAAAGCAGCATTAAAGCTCTAAAACAAATTCCAATCCTAAATTTTGAACTAAAATCCTTTTTAAAAAACAATTTTGAATCCCACATTTTTTCAAATTTTTAATTTCCTTAAGTATTCTAGGATACCATTCCTAATATTAATATTATTAAAAATATTTTTACAAAAATTAAAAACTAACAAAATTTAAAAAAAACATAATTTTAAATATTATTGGGATATCTCTGCCACTGCCTAGAAATTTTGAAACAATATCTTGATACACATAACTGATTTAAGTGAATGGTTTTAATTTACAAAATAGTTAGGCCTGGGTTTGATATCATCTTCTTTAAAAAACGTCAAAAGAGCTATAAAATAGTGTTCGAACAAATCGTTAGAGACAGAACTATGTCACATAAACTGTTGATACACATCATTGGTTGACATACCAACGGTATCCAAATTTCACTTTTCAACGTAACCCAGTACTGTCAAATCATTCATAAATTTGTCACAAACCTTAACATTCTTAACAAATGGAATATTTGGAGTATAAGACAATTATTTAATTTTACTTTAAAACAGTAAGAAACATATCAATTCAAAATAATCCCCTTTTATTTATTTTCCTTTGTAGGATTTTTTTTTGCCTCATACCTACCTGGAAGAAGTAGATATATATTTTTTTTTTGTATCTTGCTTTACTTCGAACAAATAAAACAATAATTTCAAGACAATTATTCATAGCACACAAATTCTTAAGTAGTTTTATTTTCCTTCTTGTGTTTCTGCGATTCTGAACATTTATCTGTTATGAATGATTTGCCTGAAAAAAACAACACATAAGAACTACATATTAAAGTTATTCCATACACTGACAGATCTGTTTACTATTTTACCGTTTACTATTTTAATGTTTAACATTTCCCACACTAAGGACCAGTTTCATAGTCAGATTGAGTACTCTTCAAGTGTGGCGCTACACTAAATAGAGGACACTCGCTTCGGTGACCACATGGTCTAATGCGCTACTCTTGCAGTTGACGAGCCTGATGATGGGGAACTAGCAGTTCGAATCTCGGTCAGGTGTCATGCAAATGTGGGTGTACTTCCTCTAAATAAAATCTTACCAATCTTTAAAACCATTAGCGTAAATAGTACATAAGTTTATAACCCGAATGGGTAGTAAGACACAAGGTGACCTGGCGGTCTAGGGGTAAGGTGTCGGACTTCTGTGCTGGGGGTCCAAGGTTCAATCCTCGGTCCGGCACAGATTTATCCGATTACCAAACCCTTCCTTCACCTCTGACAAGACATCTTGTGAATGTGGGGAATGCCAGACCTCCACCGTGGTTCGGATCCCACGTTAAACTGTAGGTCCTTCATTTCATCTCACAATCACCCTACCATTACACATTAGCGTAAGTGGGTATAACCCGAGCGGTTAGTAAGATGCGGTGCTAAAAAAAACATGATAACTACTTAAACCAGAATGGAATGGACCAGTTTCGCATATGAAAAACTGGCCCATTCCATTCCGGTTTAGGGAGGCGTCGTCCTGTATTTAGTATAGCGCCACACTCGAGGAGAACTAAGTCTTGAAATAAAACTGGTCCTAAAGCTGAATAGTTATTGTAAATTTTAATCAATTTAAAAATAGCATCTGTCGAGTCAATTAAAGCTCACAATTGGTAGCCATTGGTATCCACACGTCCATCACAAACTCAGCTCTAAACTATGAGTGAAGAATGGCCTTGAGCACGGGACGAATCCTGAATAACTTTGTGGCGGAATGTTCTTGCACCAAGTCACAAGAACCAGGTTCGATTCCTGTGTCCAGATGTAATTTTTCAACTAATGTAAATTAATTTAATTGGGGTCTTCTACAAATGAACATTCTCGTAATTACAATGATATACACCTCGCGTGTTGATGTTCATTTATTGTCGCTAGTTAAGGTGGGAGTGTAGGGACGCGAGAAAAGTTAAGTATTTTTGCAGATTTTTATATCAGAACTTTTTTTTGTCAAAATAAATCAAATAAAACCATAGAATTTAATTTTCTTCGCGTGGTAATATCAACAACTGTTGAATATCGGTTAAGAGTGACATGGAATTTAATAAAAACTTTTTCTCTTCAATTAGAAAGTTTCTCGCCTGATGGTGCTATACTCATGACAGATATTCATCAACTGTCGATATCACCATGTGAAGAAAATTAAAATCTAATGTCTGTACTGAAGTAATGTTTGATTTATTTTGACCAAACAAATGTGTTGATATGAAAAAGTTAAAAAAAACACTGGCCTTTTCTCCCGCGCCTCACATCCCCACCTTAAATATAAAGCTTAGTTCGAGCTAGCATGTAATTCCCGCTCTAATATAATGCTGTGTTTGTAAAATGAATGTTAAATACATGTAGGCCTACTATTGGTAATTTTAGTTACCTAGGTTAAGAGACGAACATAATAATTATATTATACCTGTGTGAATCAAATATTTCATAGTGAAAAGATTTGAATAAAATATTTTATTATTATGTTATCACATCCGAATCTAATATTAGGCTAGATTAAATCTATTATTTTATTGAGTCAAATAGAAAATAAGGTCAATAAACCTTGTTTAGAATAATTACTATACAAGATTAGCAAAATTTATATTCTTTAGTTAAATAATGGATCCATACTAGCTTCTTTGTAAATGTTAAACTATTCAAAAGTTTGACTTTTGATCTAAATTTTTAATTATATTTTGTCAGATCCGGAGCTGGGATTAATTTGGATTTGAAATTTTGAATTCGATACCAATATTTTGGATAGATAGTTAAGATTCAGAATTTTGTATCGAATCTAAATATTAGTGAGATTTAGATTTGTGTTTGAAATCTCGTATATTCACACAGTGTTTAGTAATTATTCAAGATAAAGAATCTTGTAAAATGCCTTGATCATTTTTTTGGGGGTGGCACGACCCCATGACGATGTCCTCACCTGTTGATTAGTGACACCATCTCTCTTAGTCCTTCTTGTCGTCCTCAGGATCTTTGAGAGTGTGCCACTGGGCGATAGGCCGCCTGGGGGAAGCCAGCATGTCTGACCAGTGACGGAGCTCGGTGCCACTGGCGTTGTACCCCAGGACCACCTTCCCTATCGGCTCGGAGGTGCCGATGCGGTCGTAGTCCACCACGGTGACCACCAGGTTAACTTTCTGTAAGCCGACACACACGCCCCCCAGTGCGGGGTAGTACTGACATATAGATACACAAGGTCACATTAACATGACCCGTAAACAAACAATAAACCAAGCAATGAACCGATGCGTTTATTTGCTTCAAATAGAAAGAAAATAAAAATTTTATCTTCCGAAATAGTTTTTAATTAATTAAAATAAAAAATCAAATCCAAATTTTAAAATTTCTGCTTCGATGTTAAAATATTTGTACACCGGCGCTACTTATTTTTAAATTTCAGACCTCTGCGTGCGGAAGATATCGCGGAAAGCTCATGACCGTCAAACAGATACACGAACTCTTCATTTTTTTTTATCCAAGTAAATTAAAAATACATTATATAATTTGGCCTAGTATTCAATTTGGATTTGATAACATTTCATGATGAAATATTCAGTTTTGGATGATATTCTAAGTAATCAAAGATTTGGATTCAGGATTAAAAATATTGGGTTTGAACAAGCGTAATCATGACTTCCTAGCATGTTTGAAAATTACTTCCGAGTGAGTCCAACACCTTAGCTCAGCTTGGTAGCGTTTATATCTTTTCAACTTAGGGGTCAAGGTTTGATTCTGGCATGGCCGAAAATTCATCATCGGTAAAAATTGATCCTTCCTTCTATAACTGTGATGAATTGGTGGGCCTGTAGGTAGGGTGTTGTCTCTGCTATAAGATTAAGATAGTTTATAAAATCACTAATTTAATATTTGTAAAAAATAATTATAGCTATATATTATTTATTTTTGGTAATATAAATTTGAATGAAGTTCACTTTACGCAATATTAATACCTTCCACACATATTTTTGCTTGGTGTCATCACTTAATTTTTTTAAATGTTTTTGTTTTACTGGTTCTTTAGTTTGTCTTTTAAATAATATATATAATTATTCCTATAAGTTAAACTTCTTTTTGCTTTAGCTACAGTTGTTTACGTGAAGTGGTTTCATTGTAGTCGACTAGGGGAGGCTTTTAGACTAATTCGTATTGAATATATATATATATTTCAAGCACCACGTCTTACTACCCGTCCGGGTTATATGATTATGTACTAACTACGCTAATGGTTTTAGAGAAGAGGAAGGTTATATTAAAAGAAAGTGTACCCACATTTACATGAAGGCAGAGTGTAAAATCACCCGACCGAGATTCGAACCTCGATATCCCCATCATCAACAGTCTAGTCTAACAGGAGAGTAACGTGTTAGACCATGCGGCCATCGGAGTGGGTCTATTTTAGTTAATTGAAGGAATTAATAACTTTTTATGGTTTCATAAGATCATCAATATTTGGTTTAAGAGATTAGTCACCAAACAAAAATATATAATTTATTTCTTGTTAATTAATGACCTATTCTTTTGTAACTACCTATAGTTTTAAATTGGTCACTAAGCTTGTGTATGTAACACAGTAAAATTCTTGTCATTTTAATAATATTAATATCCTTTAGAAATTTCACTATCATTTTCTAACTTGAATCCTTTTAGTTCAAATATTGACATGCACAATTATTTTACCTACAATTATTATCAAATATTTTCCAAACAATTATTATTTTGCAAGCTATGCCATTCTTTAGTGTATAGCTATTAATTTTAAATATAATTAAAACTGCATTGTTTTTGATAATAATTATGTGACTGTAAAAAAACTATATAAATCCATGCATTAAAGTTTAATATATATAATATTTAATATCCATTTCACTTTACGATTTCATTATAAATTAGTTACAAAAGTTTTAACATGTTGTAGCATTGTTTAAAAGGCGTTTGTTTATTGTTTAACTCACCCATAATATTTGCTAACAATATTTTATTAAAATTAAAAATTTTTGATAAAATGTGCATGCGCATTCACAAGGTTAAAAAACTTGCAGATTCTAGAAAGTTAAAAACTATTTTCCTTAGGTTTTTTTTAGTGCTTCACAGCCATTAGTTTTAAAGCAAAGTGCATGTCTTTTTTGTTTTTGTTTTTTTAAGCACTGAATTTTAATACCCGCTCGGGCTATATGCAAGCATACATACTGATTACTTTAATGCGTTAGGGTTGAGGGAGGTTGAATTTAAATTAATTGTACCTACATCAATATGAAGTGGAATACCATTTGAGTAAAATTACTCTCAGAACACCTGACCAGCATTAAAATCCCAATCTTCTCATCATCGGCAGTCCAGTCTATTGCAAGAAAGACGCCTTAGACCGTGTGGTCATCAAAGTTTTTTTTTTCATGTTATTTTTATTTTGTGCTTAAGTGTTTGTTGGAATGTGGGACCCTAATACTTAACAACTCATTTGATTGTAAACTACTCCATTTTAAAACATTGTTTTTTTCAAGAAATATTTAAAAGAAAAATAATTTATTTATGAGCACTACCCGATATATCCAATATGTATTGACAGGTATATGAACCTTTAACTTCCGGATTGGTAAATATGAGCCGAGCCACATTTCCTGTTTATTTCAAGGCTTTTTTTTTAATTGCAAAATTAATTGCCTGATATGTACGTACGCTTGGCTATTTGACTTAGTTTTTTTTTCTTTTTATGTTTATTTTTATTCCAAAGTAATAAACACATTTTTGACCTATGTGGAATTTCCTCATAATGATTTTAAGTTATCAAAAACGTGTGTTAAATGACACTACAATCAAAAGTTTTACTAATTTTACTTAAAGTGTCTGAAGAAAAATAAAGTGAATACATTCTTTTAAAATAGACTCGACCAGAACTATCCCAATGGTAGTAGCTGCTGCCGCAGTTTTAACCCTTATCGCTGGTGAATTTTAAATTTGGTTAAAATTCCATTTTACAGAGCTACCTTAAAAAAATCATTTAGCATATATCAACTAATTATTGAAAGCCATAGCGATATGTATATTAAAAAAATCTTAATTATTGATTAATACATTTTTATCACTTCTTATTTTATTAGATGTAAAGTTTAGAAATTTATATTACCTCATTAATATTTCCTACATTAAAGTACATACTTAATTATAAGGGCATTTTAGCGGAATTTTATTCATGCACTAATTTGAAACAAAATGCATTTTCAAAAATGATTTAGAAAAAAAAAATGCACTATGTCATCTAGTCATTCAAAAAAAAAAATCTTGTAAAATTAATAAATCATACATAAGCAAAGTCATCTTCTAAATCTAATATATTCTCTTAGATTCTATATTTGTAACAAGATAATTTCAAAGGGGATAAATAACTTTTTTTTTAGTTTAAAATAGTAATCAAAAAGTTTTTTTTTTGTTTTATGAAATTACTTTACAAATCTTGTAGAATCTTAAGAGTGGTTTCTTTCAATGTAATGATAGTAATAATAATAATAATGCATGTCTATGTGTGAAAACTACAGCAAATGTCGGGAACAAGAAAAGTAGTAATGTCACCACAAGGGTTTGAATTCACCCGAGCATTTTAAGAAGAGATTAAAAAATGCCATCATTTCTAATTATAGAGTTTATAAACCCAAATCTCTCTCTTTGTGACATCCTGTTCCTGCTCCCGGACACTCGTTGACTGAGAAGTGTTGAAGGTGAAGCGGTGTTTATGAGAAACGAAAGAGCAAGAGTTGAGAAAGTGTTCCACTTACAAGATGTCTCAGCCGATGAAGTCACAGTCGTGTTTTTTTTTATTTTTTAATATTCTTTTAAAAAGTGTTTTGACTGTTTCTGTTAAGGAAGTAATCTGTAAACCATCCATAAACAGTGAAACTAGAAACACCCTTATAGTCTCTCGGGGAACCAACAACACCTTTTCTTAGCTCCGCGCGCGATTGGTCGTATCGACACTTCTATCAACATGTTTCTTGTCTGATTGAACACAACCATGGTTTAACCTTGTAACCAATATGAGGCTCCTTAGATGCCCACATATAGAGACGAGACATGTGTAATACATTTATTAAGATGGAAATCATATTTTAAAACATGTATTTAGATTGGTAATGTTGGTAAAGAGTTTCTAGAATATTATATTCGACTCATTCTAAACTCCAAGTGTTTATATCTCTGCGTCTTACTACCCATTTGGGTTGCACGTTTATGTATTGGTTACACTAATATATTAGGAGTGAGGAAGGTTTAATTTAGAGCACATGTACCTGCATTTGTGTGGAGTGAGAATGGAAACCATGTAGGGAAAAAAACACGTTCAGTGCACGCTACCAGGATTCCAGCCCTGATCTCCCCCTCACCGACAGTCTAGTCCGCTGCCAGAGTGACACCATAGACCATTCTGCCACTGAAGCAGGCTTTTCTAAATCTAAAGACTGCTTTAGATCAGGAGGGTACAAATTTCTTCCTGAACGCAAAAGTGTTTGAGGGACCGGTAAAGTCCACAATGTACTTTGGAGCGTTTGTTCGACAATGTTACTACATCGGTGGATTAAACGTGCTATTTCCGGCCGGCACATCCAGGGACCGCCGAGGGTAAAACCTATGGTTGTGTTTCACCCCATTATTTACCTTCAGATGTTGTGTAAATTACATAAAACACGAAGCGTTGTTGAGCGCAAAAGGTGTTATTAGATCGAGTGGGGGACCAAGACTACAAAAGGTTTGCTAGAGGATGTCTTCCTAGAACAGGTTCGCGACAGGAGGTACAGGCGATACTTGGTACTCGGGGCTCTGTGTTCGAGCCCTCTCACTGCGCGTGCGTGTCCCCCCACCACAACCTGCGCCCGCGTCTGACTGAGCTGCCAACATTGCCCTCTCGCCTTCTCAAGATGACTTAGCATACTTCCTCAAATCAATTTGCTCAATTTTTTGGAAATAAAACAGGAGCTAGTTTCAATTAGATTTTGGGACATAAAAAAATTATACTACTTTTAAAATTTACCTATGTCTCAAAATATTTGTTTCATTTTTATAAGAATAAAAGATTTATTGATTGAGTCACTGAAGTAATTTTGGAACGGTGGACTTGTACCTCACATTCTGGTGAACCCACTAAGGTCAAACTGTGACCTATCAACTTTTTTGAATGTATTAATATTATTACATGTTTTATGTTTTAGTTTTGCTTAATTATAAAGTATACTCATAATATAACTTATGAGTCATCCATCATATCATGAAATTTTATTTGGTAAATTACATCTTAATTTGTGCTTTATAAATAGTTTTTTTTATTGTAAAATGTAGGACAGCACCAAATTACCCCCCTGAAACAATAACCTAAAAGAAAGATAGCAACGAGAGGCCCAACACATTATATTTAATAATAGATTAACTGGATCATTTTAATAAGCCGACGAATTTGGGATATTATCCAGGAATCGACGCACTCTTTGAATAAACAACAATAATAATATTTAGCACCGCATCTTACTACCCGCTCGGGTTATACGCTTTAAGTACTAATTACTCTAATGGATTAGGAATTGGGAAGGTCGAATTAGAGGAAGTGAACCCGCATTTGCGTGGAGGGAGAGTGGAAAACCATTTAGGAAAAAAAACAAACAGTTCACCCGACCGAGATTCGAACCTCGATCTCCCCGTCCTCAGCAGTCGAGCTCAACACGACAAGCGCATTAGCCAACTACGCCTCCCGAGGTGGGTCTTGAGTAAACAAAACTAGTACCAAAATTGTAGCTCATCATAACAATTTGCCGTTAAATTACTCTATGTAATACAAACAAGTTGTTTAATTTAAATATTACGCTCAGACTTGAGGAAAACTGAATTAGTGTTAAACCACTTAAATCTAAATATACTCAAAAAAATGGTCCACAAAAATCGCATTCATTTAAGAGCTCTGCGGATCCAGTAGGAGTCTAATTATCAGTTTTGGTGAAGGAACAATTCTTTTAAAGATTGTTAAAATACATGTGCCCATGTAAAGAAATATTTAGCGTTTTGTAAATTGTGTGTGTGTTTTGGTTTTCATCAAAGTATTGTCTTTTGAGCTTATTATATAACATATCAGAATCTTATCTTTTAATAAGAAAACAATTGAACAACACTATTGTTTACGACCTCGAATATTATTTCACAAGTCTAAATTATGTTTGATGAGAGGCACATGTATGCAAGGGCTACAAATTCATTACTCAGAACAAGAACAATTTTTCAGTAATAAGTTTTACAAATTTTGAAGCCAATAAATATTGAATTTAGATTAAAAGTAATCAACTCTCTGCTTTGAAATATAGTAAGTTGAAATTAAATATAACAAAAACAAAAAAGAACATTCTATTTGGTAAATATAGCTATCAATAGATGGGCTGATGATATTTATTATATTAAAAATTGAAT
Source organism: Timema shepardi (assembly GCA_902151425.1). Lineage (NCBI taxonomy): Eukaryota > Metazoa > Arthropoda > Insecta > Phasmatodea > Timematidae > Timema > Timema shepardi. Next base: position 86,556 of record CABFVX010002174.1, on the reverse strand, counting down.
AACAATAATAAATGAATATACTAGTTTATATAGCTGTTATGAACAGCAATTAAATCTTGAAATGTAATGTTATGTAATAAATTAATAGCTCAATGGTAAGAGCATTGGCGTACTAAGCCGAAGGTCCCAGGTTCGATTCCACGTGTCCAGGTGTCATTTTTCAATTTTCAGAATATGATATCTATGAGAAACTATCCCCACTAAAATGCATTAACAATAGTTTCGGCTATTTGTTTCATTACTATATGCAAAACCCTGTACAATTTTATATATATAATTGTCGAATGGCTGCAAAATGCCAACTNGAGTGAAGAATGACCATGGGCACGGGACGAATCCTGGATAGCTCAGTGGTAAGAGCATTGGCGTACTAAGCCGAAGGTCCCGGGTTCGATTCCCGTGTCCAGGTGTCATTTTTCAATTTTCAAAATATAATAGATAAGGTTTAACCTTTAATTATACAATTTTAGTTTTATAAAATGTCAATCAAGTTGATAAAATTAAAACAATAAATTGATATTACATTCATAGTAAGTTATATGAGGTAGAATATAAAAATGGATGTATAATGAGTATAACATTTTTGACTGATATTATTCAAGTTATGTACTTATATTAGAAGATGATATGATAAATTCTTTAATGAAATAGATTTCTAAAACTTATTTTTCTTATCTATTATTTCAAAGGCTTCTTTTTAGCTAATGGATTGACGAAATAGTCAGCCAAATATTTAGATTACTAGTTTCGATAGCATCCTCATAAGTTAATTTCTAACATAACCTTATATTTCCCAATTTAATTGCCATTTATAAGTATCCATACTAGTATTTTAATTCATTATTTAAAATTTCTACCAAGTCTTAATATCTTATTTATTTTCATTGCCCCTTCTATTTATATTAATGTTAATCAAACTGAATGTGTTTGTTTTTTGTTTTTGGTAATGTTTAATTCTAACTTTGTGTATTACTACTTGATGTGGTGCAGCAAAGCAAAAATTAATTACTCTTAATATAAATTCAATCTTTCTTGACATTATAATCTTGTAAATTAATTTAAACTATTTCTATTTAATTTTTTTTACATATAAAACTTTAAATTGATTCAGGTAAATACAAATTGAATATTAACTTAGATCTTATTTACTTCCTCTTTTTTTTTTTAGGGTTGGGTTTCACAACCACTTTGAATAATACATATTTGTATTAATTATGTTAATTTATTAGGTGTGCGGAAGGTTTAATTTAGAGGAAGTGTACTCATATTTGCATGGAGGTAAAGTGTAAAACCATTTAGGGAAAAAAAACCACTACACCTGACCGTTATTCGAACCCTGATCTTTCTGTCATCAGCAGACAAGTTTATTGCGAGAGTGACACCTTAGACTATTCAATCACCAAAGCGGGACACTTCTTGGTTTGATCTGTTCGACCAATTGACCCGAGTAGCCCCTAAACCTGCTTGTCCTTGTCAAGAGTTCAATCCTATAGCTGGGGGGAGGGGGCTGATTGTGTTGTCCAGGCGATGTTGGCAGTAGACAGGAGCTCAGTCAGAGGAGAGAGCAAGAAGATTAATTAGTGTTGCCAACTGCTAAGATTATTCTCTAGAACAAGAACTATAACTCTACCTCAAATTATTTTACCCCAAAAACAAAAATGATTCTTCGATCTAAACTGTACATATTTACCTTTTCAAAATTTAATGTTGATGATTAGATATATTTAAACATTAAATATTTTAATAAAAATAAAAACTGGAAGAATTAGATTTAAATACTATGGTAGTCCCATTAATCTGCATATTATTTATCACTATTTTAAGGTAAAATTATTAAACTAACCAGTTGTTAAACATCAAACATTAAATTTCAAGCAGTTACAATTTCATAAAAAGTAATTCTAGAGGTTATGGATAGATACAAACGTATATAATATCTTTGCAATACAACATCAGCTTCATAGTCAATCAAATTGATATAACTGTCTCTCTCATCAACTTACATAATAACATCCAATCACTCCCAATATACCAAATATTCTGTGTCTCTGAGAAGCGCATTAAGTGCCACTTTGTCGTTTAAGATATGTTTAGGTTACAAACATGCTCACGTCATGTTTATCTTTCCACCAAGTGATTTAATATCACCTGGTGTAAGAATTTCAAAGGAAAATGAGTTACAATATCATAAAACACAGAAAATGTTACAAACATCCCTTGGACTTTGTAAGAATAGGACAAGCGTTCTCATACGAGGCTGAAATTAACTGTAAGTCAACATGTATAAGTAGCTACTATTTGATTTATTAAAGATAGTTATATACCGGTAGTCTACTCGGGCCAAACAGGATTTATTTATGTAAAAACATTTCATAAAATCCAAAAGTTACACGTAATAAAATTCCAGTTTTACCCCCCTCGCCTAGTTCTGTGTCTGAAATTGGTTCGTAATCTATATGAACTCTGACGAGAGGGGGGGTGGGAGGGGATGTGGACAGCGCAGTTGGCAACACTGACACAGACTGTGGTGACGCGACAGTGGCGCGGCGGAGCGCAGAAAACGGACGGCCCCCGTACCTGTATCTGCTCGAACGGCACCTCGAACGTGAACGACTCATTGTAGTAGGGGTTGAGCGTGCATTTCTTAATACTGGTCTTCTTCTTCTTGAGCCGCTTGCCGTTCTGCATCAGCGCGATCTTCACGTACGGATCTAAACGACAAGCACAATGTAGGGTTACATAACGGTAGCGATAGGCTCAGACACTTCACACCACTTCACACCAGGTTTCGTCATTTAATAATTCATCTCAGATCTTAGAACTCCTCACAAGTTCCAGGCTCAGCATTTACATATCCATAACAAATAATCCTTTTAACTGTTTCAAAACCCGATGTGATACATACCCTCTTTTACCTCTACATACACAGAATTCTTACAGTTTCATAAAGCTGGTTGGCCCCTCGCAAAGCGTTGATTAAAATACAAAACATACATTTCTTGTTTCCTATATGTGAGGGACATATACTTCCAGGAGGAACCCAAAAAATACAAGCACATATTCTGTTACAACATGAAAAATATATATACGAGCTTCAACAATGTATGGAATTGTTTAATTGTGTATATCCTGTTGATTTCATGGCTACAGCTGCCAAAACTCAATGAATAAAAGTTAAATAAACCAAGGATCGAGGCTGTATTTTGATTTCCACGAGTGGCAGGCAGGCAACATCATAGAAACCATTAACAAAGATGTTATAAGCAACCAAATAGCCGATTTAAATTTTTTCACATAAACATAATGAAGATGTTGATAATTATTTGGATCTATTAAATGCTACAGAACGTTTTAATTTAAATTTAACATTACGGAATCCAGTAGCGCAGCAACTTACTGTCATTGGTTAACTAATATAATTTTTATCACTATTGAAATCAAAGCATCAATACCTGTTGTTGAGTAATTATTGTAGCTTAAGTATTTTGGTGAGAGAAATCAAATCACTTTTAATGATGGTGAGCTTATCATTCTAAGCTAGTGCTTCCCAAACTTTTAAGAACCTCGATCCAATTTTTGAACCATAAACTTTAATGGTAATGGTAGGATGGGGGTATTTTTTTATTTTAGTTATTTTTCCAACAATTTTTTTTTTTTTTTTTCAAATTCATTATTGAATATAATTTCACAATAAAACTGATTTATGTTTCATAATGAGTCATGTTCGTTTGAAGGGTGCGATAGTTTTCAGATTTTATCAATGACTCCATTGAGGTCCACATAGGTGTGAGTAATTTTCATGCACAAAGAGGTTCAATAATTTTCGCTTGTTTAGTATATATTTTTTGGTTGGTTTATTTTACTTTCCCAATATTTTTCATGATTTTCTAGTTTCAAATAGTAAAATAAAAAAAGTTCACATTTCAAAAACTTTTCTCGATCCACCAGTTTGGGAACCACTGCTGTATGGTAATTTTTTTGAGGGGGGATATACATGTCTATCAAGCACTGTGCACATATGCACTCATGTCAGGGAACATGCCTGAAAGTCCTCCCACGTCCATCTTCTTCAGGTTCTTGGCCTCTAGAATAACGACGGTGAGCTTTCCGGCGGTCGGGACGTAGCGCAGCGAGAAGCAGATGTCTCCGAGCTTGTTATCCTGCGGGAGAGGAACAACCTTCCTAGTTCCAGAGTTTCCCCTCTGGGGGGCTACTTGGAGATACCGAACACAAACATAACCTCAAATTGTCATAACTCTGATCATTTTCGATTTTGCTGTAGTAAGAAAGAAAAAAATCCTCGTTTGGAGATGCTGAATCATATTTAAACTTAATTGAAGTAGTGAAGAAGAAAATGTTATATTCAAATATAAAATGATTTGAAATATTTTTAACTTAAATAAACTTAATGATGGATTAAATTGCTAGGCTGTTATATTTGTTATATCTAAATATCATATTCTTTAAATTGGAAAATGACACCTAGACACGGGAATTAAACCCGGGGCCTCTGACTTAGTAATCTAATGCTCTAACAACCACTGAGCTATCCAGGAGTCGACCCTTGTCCAGGTTCAATTCTTTACTCATATTTTAAGGCAGTGTCTGTGTGTAATTAAACTTAGTTGAAAATAAATTTGATAAAGTAGAAAATATTTTCATCTTTAAATTTACTGTTGTTTCAAAATCTATGAAAAAAAAAACTATTGTGACAATATTTCTGTTGTAAATTTGAAATAATGGGCTTGCACATCACATTTTGGTGAAGCCACTCAGGTCAAACCGTGACTTACACTTTGGTTTCAGATTTTAATCTTGATTAATTTATTTACAATTCTTTTTGTTTTATTTTCTAAAAAAATCCTTGCAACATCTTTTGCATGAAATATATAAAACAGATTTATTCTTACATGTTTGAAATTTGTGAAGGCTATAAAAGGATAATTAAAAAACAATGATTCGTTTAGTCGATATTAAAAAGATGGATAATTCAAATGGTGTTGAAGTTGTGAGATTTTGAGGTGATGCTCGTTCGTAATCTCTTGACTCCCAAATTGATGTACAAGAACCTGTATTGAACATTGTTGGGTTGTAGCTATTAACTGGCACCATATTTTTGTTCTAAGCCTCCAAGAATGGAGTTAATGTCTGAGAAAAAACTTTTTTCCTAGTAAAATATATATTATAAACTGTATGAGATGACAAATTTTATGGGAAAAGTTTAATAATTTTTGTGTTACTGAAAATTCTAAACACCCATTAAAAAGTTACTAGACAAAAGTATCTTGTGATTGACTATCTTAGTCTCAAACTTGCATTTACTATTAAATAGTTTAAGGTTTAAATGTTTACAATTGATAAATTACATTTTAAAAAAAAGGAAGTGCCATGTTAATAGTATTTTTATTTTAAATTACAGACATCAACTATACCTTGTACTTTAATTACAAGCAACAGAATTTTCTAAATTATTAGACATTTTAATAAAATAGTGTAATTATTGTATGTGGGCAGTAATATTATTATTTTAATGAAAAAGTAGCTTATAGATTTAAACTCACTTAATAGCCTTTTTCCTAGTTTACTAATTTAAATAATCCACTTTATTTTTGTTTCATTATTTTCGAAACAATTTTCACTGTTGTGTTTCATTAAGAGACACCAAGAAAAAGTTATTTATATATTTAAATTATAGATGCGCCAATAGATTTTTTTCTTGTCCATTTTACCCACAAATCCTGAATCATATTTTTCATTTTACCCACGATCCCCGGGGCTTTCAAAATTTTTATGTGAAGCAGTGGCTCTGGAACGAGATCAAACTCACCCAAACGAGGGGCTACTTGAATAAATAAGTGGCATCTCCAGTCTAGAAAACTGAAATTAATTGCTGGAAGTGCTGGTCACATGACACCTTATATCCGCAAAATGTTTGCACTCTCATCACTAACGATGGCGGTCGTATGGTCGGTATGGCTCGATTGTGAGTTCACGCCATAGAGATTTTAAGTGGTAAATTAATGAAACGAGGTTATGTTGTTAGGTTGGTTCTCTAATTATGTTAGACCAAACCTCTGATATGCAGAATTATAGCTCTAAATAATAATATTCAAATTAAAAAAAACACTTTAATACTGAATGTACTTAAAAACTTCATGTTTCAAAGGACCCATTCAGAGTAAAATTACACATTTTAATTGTTAAATTTATTAAAAATATAGTACAATAATACTTCATTATTCTGAAAACTCCTTAATACTCCAGTTTGTTATAATATGAAGTGTATAACTGTATATTTTGTTGATGTGTTTTTATTCTTGAAATAGTTATGAGGGCTAATTTGACGACACAAAATCTATTAAATTTTGATTCTTAATATTCAATACTTTCTAATATCATCATCATTATGAACTGTGGCCGGGTCTGTTTTGTAAAATGCTTCCACCACTCTCTTTATCTACTACCATCATTCAGCCTTCAGCCGATATACTTTCTAATGTGAAGAGCTTAATTATTTTTTCCAAGCACCGCGTCTTACTGTCTATTCAAGTTATACGCATATGTACTAATTACGATAGTGATTTAGCGATGTGGAAGGTTGGATTTAAAGAAAGTGTATCAGCATTTGTGTGGAGGGAGAGGGTAAAACCATTAAGTAAAAACCACCCTAAGTGCATTCGACCGGCATTCAAAGCCCGATCTCCCTGTCATTGGCAGTCTAGTCCAACACAATAGTGACGCCTTAGACCATGAGGCCACTGAAGCAGGTACGAGCTTAAATTGTTGGACAATCTTTGTCATGTAGTTATAAACTCATGCCATTAAGACAAACTTTACATTAATTCAAACCTAGGTGTTGATAATTTAACTTTTAAAGCTTGGTGGACAGGAACATACGTTGGCGAGTTTGTCATCAAACCCTGCTTTCATTTTGTACCATTGTGACCGCATTGATTGAATGTATTTCAAACTAGGAAAAAAGGTTGGAAAAAAAATTGTTCATTTAACAATAGATTCGAATTTTGACTAAAGAGAAAGTATATATGACAAAAATAACATTATTTTATAAAATGTCTAGTAATTAGGGAAATATTGCTTACGTATAGTATGTGGCTATAAAATATAACAAAGTGCAAATATAGTGTCAAAATATTGATTTTTCAAAATACATATTAATAGCTATACTAAACACAATTATTGTAAACAAATCAAGAAAGTTGTTGTATTATTATATGTTTACATTGTGTAACTTCATTGAGGATATATTTCCACCAAGATGGATGTGGATCATTAAATACCTATTAAAATGTTTTGCCCATTTGAAATGAAATCTGTTTGATGCTCATAAAGGGTACACACCTCTGTTATTTGAAATTCTATGGAGGGCCCCATGTGAGGCATGTAAATTTAAATGCAGTTTAGTGTGTCAATTGTGTACACATGTCGGCGTTCAAAATGGGAATATATTACCACATTCTGTCTCCAACATAAGATGTCTCATCAAACTTGTAGCAGCAATAAACGTCATTTAACACCAAACATAGAAAAGTATCATACCAATTTAAAACTCAACATGGGAAAACATTATTGCACTCTATAACTCAACGTGGGTATGATTAATCAGAAATTCTTACCAGAGCATTTTTAGTTATAATTTGGTGCCCAACAGAGGGCATCTTTCCTAAACTTTCTTTTAAAGATAGACATGTGTTATATTTTTCTGCAATATGGTAACTAATTTTTGGGCATGTATGGACCACTATAATTTGATGCCAGACTTGTAGTTTCCTGAGAAACGAGAGTTGTAACAACGCTAGCATGTAGTCTCAACAAGTTTCTTGATTTACCTTCTGTTTTCTATAACACATATTAAAGAAGTTCTCAAACTTTAGCGGAACTACAAGTTCAAATAACAAAGATTGTGTGTGTGTGTGTCTGTGGTTCACTAAACAAATAAGGACTTTACTTAGCTACTGTTTAAAGTGTTTGGTTTATTCATTTGGATAGTAAGAACAGTGTTGTCGAACCTTTGAAATTATTTCAGGATGATTACATACATATATATTTTTTTAATATCCATTTACAAATTCAACTGACTAGGAATTGTGTCTAACTTTAGGTTTGTTTAAATGTTTGCTGGAATATATGTTTTGTGGAAATTTTTTCATAAATAAACACAATATATATTTATCAAGGACATTGATCCATCATTGAGTTTTGAAACTTGTAGTTGAAATTCCATTCAACAATAGTCACTTTTTTAATCAAAGTTGGCTTAGCAGTGATTAGGTAAATAAATAGATAAACATAAAATATAGATTTGTTTTAAAATACTTGCATTTCAATAACTGTATTTTTAAAATTAAAAAATTTTTATATAAATTTGTTTATCAGCATGAAGACTATATACTTTTTTTTATCTAATCACATTAGTAGAACAAAGGTATTTTGGTTTTAGTCCCATTTGATTGATAAACTGTAAAGTTTGAGAGTTTCTTTTGTTTTGTTTGTTAAAAAAAAGCAGTTAAATAATAATAAATAAGACGATCAAATCAACTAACAATTACCACAGTTACACAAACACTGACATTAAAACAGCAAAAAGTTAATTCAATTGTACAAAATTGGTTAATTAGCAGGAAGAAACTTGTTTTTTTTTTGTTGCCATCACAAACTCTAAGAACAATAGAGAAATAATTTGTTTTGGATAAAAGAAACAGAAGCATTCATAAGAACTTCTGTTGGAAAAAAAAAACAAGTAAGTTGTTTGGTCTAATTACTCCACAACATAGACTTTATTGCTAACTGTAATAAAAAATGTATAAAACTACATACGTCAATCCATTCTCACACACTCATACCAACTATGTGTGTGGCAACGTGGTGGCCAGCCTGTAGGTTTGGTAGCTGAGCCACTTCCTTCCAATCATATTTTGGAATAAATAAACACCGGCTAGTAAATAGATTATCTATTAAAGCTATGATAAGTGATATGGGGTATAATATTGGGTAAACTATTTTTACACAATTAACAACCATGAGTAAGCTCTTTATGTGCATGGCAAAGTTATAGGTTAGCTCTTCATTTGCATTGCACGCTCATAAGACAGATCTTCATATGCATGGTATGTTCATAAGTCAGCTCTTCATATGCATGGTATGTTCATAAGTCAGCTCTTCATATGCATGGTATGTTCATAAGTCAGCTCTTCATATGCATGGTATGTTAATAAGACAGCTCTTCATATGCATGGTATGTTAATAAGCCAGCTCTTCATATGCATGGTATGTTCATAAGTCAGCTCTTCATATGCATGGTATGTTAATAAGACAGCTCTTCATATGCATGGTATGTTAATAAGCCAGCTCTTCATATGCATGGTATGTTCATAAGTCGGCTCTCCATATGCATGGTATGTTCATAAGTCAGCTCTCCATGTGCATGGTATGTTCATATGCATGGAATGTTCGTAAGTCAGCTCTCCATGTGCATGGTATGTTCATATGCATGGTATGTTCATACGCCAGTTCTTCATATGCATGGAATGTTCGTAAGTCAGCTCTCCATGTGCATGGCACATTCATGAGTCAGATCTTCATATGTATGGTACAATCATCATTCAGATATTTATGCGCACAACACACTTATGTGTCAGTTCAAGATCGAGCACATGAACTTACACAACAATTACCCCAACGGGAATGTCTTATGGAATTTGTTGGTTGTATTTATGTTTTTATTTCAGGTTTAACATTCAACTTCTAACTAATACTGCTGAATATATTCTGAAACATTATTACAATTTTAATTATTTTTTAAGAATAACGTTAAATAAATTTAATATTAGATATTAAATTAAAAGAGTGGTAGCGGCCACCATTATTTCCTTGCCTACTAGCGCTGATCCTGAGGACGCTATTTACTCTAAAACGACATCCCCACAACTTTCTGACGACAGTTTTATCTGACCAACTTTCCCACCAGTGCTTATTTCTTGATTTCACACAGGGTAGCTCATTGCATGAAGGTAAACAAACTCTTTTACTGTTGATTATGCCCGACTAGCAAATATTAGAAGATGGAAATGACATTTTAGTTACAAATGTAGCCGCATAAAGTATCATAATTGTAAATTTGAAACATGACATACTGGGCACAGGAATATAACCGAAGACCTTTGGCTTAGCATGCCAGGGATCTAACACTGAGATATTCATGAATCATCCCATGCTCAGAGTTATTCTTCACTCAGCTTAGTTAGTTAAAGCCAGATTTCAGGTTCTATTTATGTGTACAGGTGTCATTTTTAAAACTTACAAATGGCTCGTTATAGCTATGAAAGGCCGAGAGGGAACTATGGTATTCAAATATTGCTACAACGGACAGGATAACTTCCCTGTAATACACTTAAGAGAATGTACAAAGTACAATCCTAAAAAAAATACTTTTATATTGATTTAAAACGGTTATAAAATTGTTAGTCACAAGTCTATCAAAGCCAGAGGACCATTACCAATGAATAAAATAAGACTAACTTATTTACTTTAATATATACTATTTTTTAGACATTATTTAAGTTCAATAAATAGTGCCATTTTAATTCTAAATCCTCGTCCAACAAATGTATATAGAGAGGAAAACAAAATCATAACGGTATTCGGAATCTACTTGGAACAGTCAACCTCAATGGTCTTGGGGTAAAGTGCTTGCCTCAGGACACAATGTATGTGGGTTCAAACCTGGCCAAGGTCAATGGATTTTTCTTGAGCGATAAAAATCTGTAGCACAACTTCCTTTGGAGGGAAAGTAAAGCCTTTCCATCGGTCCCGTGTCGATTGTGGCTTGTAAAAGAACCCTGTAAGTCATGTGAAAATACCTTTCGCAGAAAAATTGGTAAACCCTTTCGCTATCACTCATAGAAATTCTTGTGTGCTGATATCATCAGTTCATTGAAAGAGTACATGTTAAATACCTTAAACAAGCAATTGGTATTATATTAATTAGTAAAACAGATTTTTTTTTAAATGTTCGACTCATTCCAAAATAGATTGGGACACACAAATTATTTTATGTTTCTATTTGTTTGCTTCGTGTTGAAATTATGTGAGGTCCTAATTGTGTGTTGAATTGACTACAGATATGGTCAGGAACCTAACAGAATCACGGAAGACGAACTTGGTTTTGAACCTTCGACAGCTACACTAGTTTATTATTTATCAGCATTATACACTTGGATCAAGGGTCGATAGATCTCCATTTAACTCTTTGTAAGTTTCAAAACTTGTTAAATGTTGGAAAACCTAACTGGATTGTACACTCCGTCTATCCTGGAAGGTTATGGTCTCACCTTGAACAATTACACCGTGGTATACCAATGTGTGACAACATTTTTGGGCTCCAATCAACTTAATAAATTATCAAAAGTCCTGCAATCACCCATTGTTTCTCCTCTCTAACTTTATGTTTGTGTTTTGTCTATACATATTGTAAATTATTCCTTTAACTCAATTTCTTCTGAAATAGCTATGTTCCCACCTTTAAAGAAAAAAAATATAGACTAAATCAAATCTATATTTTTTTTATAAAACAATTTATTTTTCTTATAACATTACTCACTATGATCGATCAAGGTAATTTTGGTCACACTCAAATAATATTAAACAGTATTTGATATATTTGCGGATTTAAAGGACTTTAAGAGTGGCTTTTAATGATGACGTAGTTTTCTTAACGATTGACTGAAAACCGCTGTGGAATATCGACTGGTTGATTGCTTTCGACCAGTTACTGACACTTAAGGATAAACCATTGTTGAACAAAGCTAGTTAAGATTGCTACCTCTCATGCTACACTGTTTTAATGAGGCAATTTTGAACTTATTGTGATCCTCCATGTTACTTACAACAATGGCCAAAATAAGACTTAGGTCTAACAACTACTTTCACTCGACAAACACATCCATACAAAACAAAAACAACACAGGTTGACATAGAATTAGGTGCTACTGTGATAAATTTATATATATTATTTTTTTCTTTCAAAAATTGGGATTCCCTATTTCTGAAATTTGAAAAGAAATAACGAAAACTGTTATTACTTTTGTTTTCATATATCCACCAAACAAAAGATATGGAAAATTGATATAGTTGGTATTCCTTTACTATTATTTCTAAAAAAAATAATCAATAAGTTGTGGTAAAAGTGTGTGAGGAGGTTTTTTTCTTAAATTGGTGCATGAGTACGTTATGAAAAATAAAATAAAAAATCTCTGAATTACTCTAGTTTTTAAACTGATGTCTAAATGTTGGTGGCCATGCCTCCAAGATGCAGAAGTGTCACAGAAACAGCACACATGCAGTAGCAGACAAAAAACAACATAAAATCAACCGGGAAAAAAAGGTTAAAAAAAAGCCAAATAATCTTCACAAAATAAAGCAAAATAAGAGAGCCAAACAAGTCAAATAATGTTGGTATATTAAACAATTAAATTAAATCTAAAACTAAGTTATTTAGAGTTTAGTTAGTATTTTATAATTCCATTGGAAAAAACAGTAAAATTTCAAAGTGGGAAAAATGGGTATTTCTTGTTTTTATCAATATTTGTTAGCCACGGAGTATAAATATAATATATTATACATTAAAATAACATATCAAATAAATAATCAAACAGTTATATTTATTTTGCACTTATAATTTTAAACCAATCCTGTAGGTGCTCAAATCAATAATGTGTTTGCTGTATATTCCATTGGAATTTTAAATCTGTACACCATCTAATTTATTTTCATTATTTTTAAAAGTATTATCAAATAAACATAACTAAAGTTAAGAAATAAAAAAGTGTGTTTTTCGATACAAAAAAATACTTACGTGTGTTTTAGTTTGTTTGATTTTTTTTTGAAGCGGCATGCAATAAGGGCACAACCATATACATAGGCCAAAAGCAGAGCAGATTAAAGTTTTTTTTGGAGTTGGGAGAGTAAAAAAAAAAAGAAAGAGAAAGAATCCATGTAAATCAACTGCTCTGATTATTTGGATTTGTTACAAAGCTTAGCCTTGCGATATCTGCAGGTATTTTCTCATCATTATGTGACGTTGATTGTCCTTAACATGAAACTCAACTTCATATTGGTTTTATTAGGACACAATTTATGTTATATATGTATAGACATAACATTTAGTTTTGATTTAGTTATAGAATTAGTGGATTAATTTAGATATATTCACTTTAGTTAAAATTATTCTGCAAACCAATCTTTTTAAATTACAAATGTGCCCTCTATCTCACTCCAAGATCTTTGTTTGTGTTACTGGCCTATCAACTTTGAAAAGGATTAACAATTTGTGTATTAAACCATGTTTTCCTGATATAATCACATAATCAAAATATAAATAGAACAATTACTAGATACAAGAACTATGAAGATAATTTCATCACAAGGAAGCTTCTAATTGATATAATAAACTGTAGCGTCACAATAATGTAGATATCACAAGGTTAAGCAATTCAAACAATTATAAATAATTAGTCACTCAATTTGTTTTAAGATGTTGTATCATTTTAAAATGTTACATTTTAGAATTCCAAATTATTGAACGTCTAAGAATTAAAGTAAAGCCAAATTAATTTTGTCTTCTCAAAGCTCGTTTTCTATCTGTGTGCGACTGTATATGATCCACTTTGGAAATATGTTTACACTAATGAGGACTTAGTCAAATGGGGGATTTAATAACAGGCCTGGATAGGTATTTACTAAAGTAGTTACTCTGAGCCTTAGAAATTAAATACCTTGAAATTTGCATTTAATGATGAACAATAAAGAAAAGCTATCATATATTTATTATGATGATTTTTATTGGAATCTTGGATTATGTTAAATATCACCGAGTGAAAAATGTAACAACTTATTTTAAACATGATACAACCTCTTACAAAATGCTCAAAAATTATGAATTAGATGAAACTAAATGAAACTATTGGTAATAATAATAATAATTATCATAAGTATTTCTTGTACTAATAATCCAAGGGTTCGATACTAATAAAAGGAACTTGTTAATGAACAACACAAAGGTATTGTTTTTGTCAACCTTCATACTTACTTACTATCAAATTCTTTGTTTGTTCCCTAGAGTATTTTAGGCATTTAATTTCAGAACTTTAAATAGCTCCCAATCAAAGAAATGAAATAAAAATCAATTATTAACTACTTATTACACTTAAGTTTTACAATGAAAGAAAAATCCATTCAAAAAAAAACTAAAAACTTTTTAAATCTTGATTGTATCATTTTTTATATCAAGCCCAGAAACAAAATCAGATCAGATTTTATTTTAGATGACACGAACAATAAAGCACATTGAATATTAGAAGATTATAAATTAATACTGAAGAATTGTTTGGTTTATGTATGTGTAGCTACATTCATCCATACACATCGAGTATGTAGACAGTTACAAGCGGAACCCTTGGACACACCAAATAAAAACAGTCAAACATCAAACCGGCACAAAATAATGTTCCCCCGATGTGACAACCACGATAAGAATTAAGATAGTAAAGAAAAAACCAAACCAACGCAACAAAAAACTGGAGCATGTGACCGGCCAGAAAGATCCATGCAAATTGAATGAGTTTTTCTTTAGAATTAGAAATAATGAATGCTTTATAATTAAAAATTAAATTAAAAATATAAATATGATAAAGTTTTAGATTATTAAAACATGCATCAAAAAGAGAAGTTGTATTAATTTAAATGTAGAAACTCTACAGCTTACAAAATTGGATGAAATTAAGTATTGTATTTATAAAATATGACTATACCTCCATACTAAATTATTTGAAACCAAGGTTATTGCACACAACTACAAATTAACCTCAGTTCATATGGTCTATGGTCTTTATGGTCAGGTATCCAATCTTGATGGTGTAGTCCCCTATCCAATAAATCTCGTCTATCCATGCAGGTCTATGTCATAGTTAGGTATCCAATCTTGATGGTGTAGTCCCCTATCCGATCAAATCTCGTCTATCCATGCAGGTCTATGTCATAGTTAGGTATCCAATCTTGGTGGTGTAGTCCCCTATCCGATCAAATCTCGTCCATCCATGCAGGTCTATGTCATAGCTAGGTATCCAATCTTGGTGGTGTAGTCCCCTATCCGATCAAATCTCGTCCATCCGTGCAGGTCTATGTCATAGCTAGGTATCCAATCTTGTGGATAATACCACCAGCCTAATCAAAGTGCGGTCTATTGCTTTACTCACAAACTAATACGTTTTATTGTGGAATGTTAGACCTCAAAGAAACTCCACTGAGAAAAAACTAAATTTGTATTCTAGTCTATTTTCGCCAACGAGATTCCTCGGATATCATAAAGATAGAGTAACCGCAGTCTTAATTGGTCAATTATTGTCTAGTAAAGGGCGAACACATGTGTGTTAACATATGTTGAGGAAAGAGTTACATGAACCTAGTTAAACCTCCAGGTCGAAACAAGTGATTCCAATCCAAACGGATTATATCTTCCCGTGAAGCAATATTAATTCCAACGATCTTGTAAGCTTGGTATAAAGAGTGAGGCAAGCGTTAAAGAGCGCACATCACAAGAGCCATATTGGATTCTACCATTCCATGACCCTACCAGCATTCAGGTCTTGCTTGGTTTGAGGCTAGAGTGTCGGAATGTGGTGACCAAACTTTGTTTTACACGGGGACACAATACAACTTATATACTGACGGCTGACCTTGAAATAGTATGTTCAATTCCCAGGTAGAAAAGTCACTCATGGCCTAGGAAATAAAGAATAGAATTAACAAAAACTCAGTTTTTAGCCCAACTAGTTGTTTTGAAAAGTGTAAAACAGCACACTTGTGCCTTGTTAATTAGACTTGACTGTCAAATGGGTGGTGGTTTATCGCTTTGGGCTTTTTAAAGCTTCCCAACATATATTATTTTGACTAAGATTGAGAAGTTTTTATGTCACCCAACCAACTCAAAGCGGGTAAACGTTGACTGTGGGATTACATTCTACCCCATTTGACCTTGTTTAATGCTGTTTCCAGACAGTGATGTATTCTGATAAACAAATCTTTTGACACGAACTATAAGAACTAACTTCCCATCTAGCTACCCTTGCCTCCACAATCTTATAGCTAGCCTTGCGTCAACTACCATCAAGTACCTTTACATCAAACAGTGTAAAGCTAACTAACCTTGCACCAAATATCATATTACTACCCTTGCATCAAACATATTATAACTAGCCTTGCATCAAACATTGTATAGCCTTGCATCAACCATCATATAACTAGCCTTGCATCAAACACTGTATAGCCTTGCATCAACCATCATATAACTAGCCTTGCATCAAACATTGTATATGCCTTGCATCAACCATCATATAACTAGCCTTGCATCAACCATCATATAACTAGCCTTGCATCAAACATCATATAACTAGCCTTGCAATAAACACTATATAGCCTTGCATCAACCATCATATAACTAGCCTTGCATCAAACATTGTATAGCCTTGCTTCAACCATCATATAACTAGCCTTGCATCAAACATTGTATAGCCTTGCATCAAACATCATATAACTAGCCTTGCATCAAACACTATATAGCCTTGCATCAACCATCATATTAAATGTGATCCTTTCTTAAATTGTTCTTATGTTAAAGGTTTTTAAACCAGACAATTTATTTGTGACTCATTGAATCCTTATTCTCAAAACCTGTCCATAAGAACAAATATTTTTTTAAATTATCTCTGCCACAAAACTTAGTCCATAACCTGCTAGATTTGTTTGACAAACAGATGTATTTATTCAGATAAATCACACTATTTATCAGGGCCACCTCAGGGGAAAGGGGCCCTTAGGGGCCAATAATGTTGTGTACAAGAGAATAAATAAATTTCTTAGGCATACATTTTATCTTGTACTAATTTTCTTTAGTGTTTAATTATAACTTGTGATCATTGTTAGGACTATAATGGTGTAATTATAACTTGTGACATTGTTAGGACTATAATGGTGTAATTATAACTTGTGACATTGTTAGGCCTATAATGGTGTGAACATTTGCTACACTCGCTTCCCCCACATCTGACACAAACTGCAGGACTCTTGTAATGTTGCGTTAAATCGTGTAAAACCCCGGGTGTTTCGTGAAGTGTTAATGTTCCCAATTCCTTAATTGCATTAAAGTGAAATCCTTGATGGGTGTACCCGAACTTTCAGTTGTATTTTGCGTGTTTGGTTAAAAAAATGTAAGGTTCTTCAGTGTTAACATGGCCAGCTTACAACTCTATTAATAAAATACAACTTAGAAATGTGATTATGTTTCGATGATGCAATGTTCACAAGTGAATTATCTTATCCGCAAAAATTGTTTAATCGTCTTGAACCAAAGAAACTGGACCGCATTGTCTCAAATAATATTGTAAAACAGATGTATAAGGAATTAAAAAGTTATAGTTTAAGGTTCTTAATTTTATTCTATAATATTTCTCGTCACAATTTTACAGACATTTGAATACCGATCATCTTGTCAATATGTGTTAGCTCTATAACAGAGTATAAAAAATAATTGTACATAGCTTGCATAAAAGTATGTTTATTTAGCATCCATGAATTTTTGTGTCATAATTATTTCCTTTCAAGATCATATGGGGCCATACATGTATTATGTAATGCACGGG
>CABFVX010002174.1:29584-68839 GCA_902151425.1 Timema shepardi | reverse complement strand
TCGTAGCGTTACGCTGTGTGACATGGAGGAGGGGGGGGAGATTTAGGCTATTGTAACGTAACAAAGATGTTTAAAAAATGACCCGCCTCGGTGGCATAGTTGGCTAACGCGCTTGTCGTGTTGAAGATCGACTGCTGAGGACGGGGAGATCGAGGTTCGAATCTCGATCGGGTGAACTGGGGGTGGTTTTTCCTAAATGGTTTTCCACTTTCTCTCCACGCAAATGTGGGTTCACTTCCTCTAATTCAACCTTCCCGATTCCTAATCCATTAGCGTAATTAGTACTTAAAGCGTATAACCTGAACGGGTAGTAAGACGCGGTGCTAAATATTATTATTACATAATTTAAAAAAATGATCAAGTCATGTATAAACTTAAGCTTTTCCACACTTTTAAAATAATGTTTTTTGTAAATACAAATAAAACTGTTAGGCTATAAATCGCATCCTTTATTCAAAATCCTATTTATTTTAAACTTATAATAAGATCGGCCCGAAAATAACCAGTCTACTAAAAAAAAGCCCATTTGAAAAATGACATGAGGAAAAGGTGCTTTTTTATTGTTGGAATTGGAAGTGTTACATAACTTAAGGGGGGTTGCTAAAGTGTTACGAAGCGTGATATGGGAAGAGCGGGGTCAAAAAGGGCATAAAATTTCATTGCATAGTACATGTATGATGCCTAAGACCGTGTTTGGAGCAAAATTCTGTGAAAAGGTGTGTTTTTCCTGGTACAAATCATACTTTTGGTGGCTCTATCTGTTTACATTCATGAATGTGAAGCTAGGTCTCTCCCTCTGTGCCAAAATAACAAATTGAGAGTTTTTTAAAAAGGGTTCTTAGAAAGATATTTGAATCTAAGAGGGACTAACAAAGAAAGAGAGTTGAGAAAGTAAAATAATAAATAACTCTGTGGTTTGTAAACACCTCCAAACATATTTAGAAAGATCAAGACTCACAAGTTGAGTTGGAGTGGTCATGTGGCGCATGCAGGTGACGAAAGGCATGTACACAACATTTTAGTTGATAAACCTGAAGATACAAAACCCTTTGAGAGATTGAAAGGTTGATGAGAGTATAATATGAAAATAGATTTGGAGGAGGTCGGGTTAGGGATTGGATGGAGGTGTTTCAGAATAAGGTTGAACGGCGAGCTTATCTTCTGGTGGCCATGAACTTTTGAGCTCCGTAAGACAAGAGAGCTACATTTTACAAAGATGGGCTATCAAAATAGTTCTCATGAGAAAAATGATTGAGCACTTCAGAGATGTAGTCAACGATTGACTCCCCTTCCCCAAGGGATCTGTCCCCTAAGGCAGTGTTCTTCAAACGCTTTAAGTTAACGGCTCACTTTAACAGGCTTACAGTCGACCTCGCTGGTCTTGGGGTATAGTTGTCGCCTCAGGACCCAATGTTTGTGGGTTCAAACCCAGACGAGGTCGATGTATTTTTCTTGAGTGATAAGAATCCACAACTTCCTTCGGAGGGGAAGTAAACATGTGGACCTCATGCCGATTGTGGCGTGTTAAAGAACCCTGGAAGTTATGTGAAAATATCACTCCCGGAAAAATTAGCTGGCCCTCTCGCTCATAGAAATTCTCGTGTGCTGATATAATCAGTTGGTTCAGAAAGTGCTCGTTAAATACTTCAATTTTTTTTTTGCGGCACACTGTTTAGTTTTTGTTACACGCCGCAGCAGCATAAAATAGATTGCGTACCCAGTTTAATGATTATAATTAAAATGTTCATAGATTAAAGGTTCCAAGTTATTTTTCTCTGTCCGATTTTTTTAACATTTTGAAACATTTCGATCAAACCACAAGTAATTTGGGTAAACCAAAACTCTTAACTTTGCGCAAAAGTTTTTGATTTTATGAGATAAATTAAAAATATTAGTAACTTCAAGCAAGTAATAAATGTGGCCGCTACTTGTACCAACTTCATCTGTGTTCTAAGTGAGCAGCGATGCTTGGTGCTCTGGGCTTGGCCGCACAATGCACCTAATTCGTCGCCGTGGAACACCGATTCCTTTGTCGAACACTGTCCTAGGGTACACATTATCGGTCTTTCTATAAATGTAGTGCTAGTGCGACACGCAAATATCATCCATTACATGCACAGTCAGTAAAATTAAGATGATTACTGCACCTTCATTTGTTTAATGATGCAGATGTTTACTCGCATAAATAAAACCCTAACAAACTACAACCACAGAAATAATGTTTCTAACGATACCTTTAGTCCCTTCCAGGAAGTTTTACTTTTCACGCGACCTAGGGGGTTTCGCAAGATGGACAATATCCCAGGGGTACGAAACTTTTATCCAAATTCCATGTAGGTATTCGAATGGGTTACCTCTCGCGGTATGAGTATCAACGATTGAGAATGGATCAAAACATGCATCACAGGCGCATGCCTTGTAAAGAATGACAACACATGATTTCATCTGTTTGCCAGAGAATCAAACTTACTTACCATTTTAGAATAGTTTTATTCTTTGGAGTGAGCCTTTTTTTATCTCTCTCTCTCAAAATCCAACATGGCTACAAATGTGATTCGCGCTCTTACAATCAATTAATGTTAAGAATATTAATGGAAGCATTTAGATTAAATAAAACTTTATATGCATGTATAAAATATATATATCTTCAAAAGTTAAAATATATATTTTTACCATCACATACAAACAAATATAATAAACTAAAGATAAATTATAACCAAATGAATGTCAAAATAGAAGCAGATATATATAATGTATAATATATAATGTATAATGTGGCAAAGGTCTGGTGCAAAGCATTCAGTGTGTTAGTGGTCAGAACAAAATAGTATTTATGACTGAAATGAAAAACAAACTAAAAATAAATTGTTTTTTCAGAATGTGTGTATATATGTAGGAGAAAAGTATTGAAATTTAAAATCAAGGGAATTTTTTTTCATATGTTCTTAATGTGAATAAAATTGAGAGTATTACATTAATTAAAATAAAGTGGATTGTAATGTATGAATATCATGAGACAAAGTCTATGTATTTCTTAAATTGGTATTTTTTTTTAAAAAAGGTGTATTTTTTGTTTGTTGCAGGAATTCGCTAATAAGCCTTGGTTTTTTTTTTCGCCAATCACATTTTGTCAACCTGAACATTAAAAACAAAATTGCATTCTTGTTAAAAATAAGAGATGAAAATTTTATTGTTTATATTTCAGTCATTTCAAATTTAAAATAATATTTTTAAATAGTACTCAAGTTTTGTCATTAGAACAAACCAAAAAGAATCAGAATAATTTATTAAACTAACAAGAATCACATGGAGATATTTTAGTCTTTTGATTGATATACCAAACATCATTTTGTATTTATTTCATATCTACCTAATTCAAAATACTGGTACCATTTTTGTTTTGTTTTTAAAACAATAACTTGAGATACATTTCCATTTTATATTACTAATCTTATACTAACTTAAAAGTAATGATTAAATTATATTAATGTGTCATTTATTTTTCAAGCAAGCAAATATCAGAGCAATAAAATAATTGTTACCTTACATATTTAATATTATTGTAGCAATTATAGTTATTTTAAAATACTATTTGTGCATTGAACATATTTTTGAAACAAGATCTTCATAAGACCGAAGATGAAATCTGTTTTGATAAAATTAAGTTTGATTCTAAATACATAATTGAAACCATATTGGTTTAGTTGTAGAAAAAGTCAATTTAAAGTTAGGAAAAATATGAGTACATTTTCATTACCTATGTATTATTGTTCTTATGAAAAAAAAAAGCTACAATAAACTTTAAATATATAAGGTTTTCATTTTCAGTTTTTCATACAGGAAAATTCTAAAAATGATTGTTTATGATGATAAACAAACATTTTCAGTGATCTTAACAATATTTTGTGACTGAAATCGTCGCTTCAACCCCAACAAACTTACAAAATGGCGTCTGATTTGAAGGCTAGCTACAAACAAAACCTAAGCCTTTATTTTTATTAATACCTGTTCATTTATTACATGGGAACCTAAACAAGTTAAGGCCCTATGCCCTGTTGAGTGCAAGTCTAAAACCTATTTTGTGGGATGGTGGGTGGGAGGGTGAGAGGCGTGGCGTGGCTTCACAACCTACCAAAGTATCCTTCCGCGCCAACAAGAACAGATGGATCACGGAAACGATAGATGGCGCTAGCTACCGGACAGGTCTCGTGGAAAAATCATACAATTGGAAATATCAGTTTTCTCGAGAACGAGTGAAATTGTTATGTTAATATTTTCAACACTCATTCTAAGGTTTTTATCGATGTTTATTAATTGTTAAATTTTCTACATTTTGGCTATGAAGCCAGCAGTTTTCTATTAAAAAGTGTCAATTTTATCGATAATTGATCACTGTTAAAATTACAGAAGAGGTTTTATATAAAAAGTTTAACTTAATCAATATGCTTCTATTCTTGAACAAACTGTTTCCGAAAAGAAAATTGCAAAACAATAAAAATCCGTGAAGATAACCGTTTTTTCCCCATGGCTCTGCATTTCCACACCTAATAGAAAGGGTCAATCTCCTTATCCAAATGTTAAAACAACTTTAGTGTATCATTAATTAGATTAAATAATATTTTTAAATCAAAAAGATTTGTTTCATTAGGCAATGATTATTGCTGACGGTTTCTAAGACACACTTTTTATAAATGTTTGATTAATAAAATATCTAAGAAGAAAGAACTTTATATTAATAATCTTGGAATATTATAATCCAACATGAGGCTATAAATAATACTCGACAAACAAATGGTCAACATTCATTACCAAATTTTTTCCCAAACTTTGCAGAAGTTGTAAATATAGATATTTAAAATATATTTCTTGTTTAGAAGTTTTTAAGTGATACTGGTAACAAAATAACATGTTTGGTAAAACTTTAAACTCAATTGTGGAGTTAATAGTTCTTGTTTTATTAAAAAATATATTCTAAAATTGTAAAACTGCAACTTATTGTTTCAGCTACTAAGGTAAGCCTAATTATGTTATTTGTCACATTCATCATGTGTCATTTTATTTACATATTTGGACATTTTACACAAAACAGAAAATTAGTGAGGTTATGTGATATTTTACATTCTTTCTCATAAAATAATAGTGATGTATTCCCGTGACAGTTTGGTGTGAAATTATCTCCGCACCGCCTTAAAGTGATCTAAAAGAAACAATTCCGCTAGTTATTTTTCCCTCCACGATTTTTGAAAACTCCCCTCCAGCAGCTTTGACTGAGAATGTAAAAATTAAAAGCCAGAAGCAATTGGAGTTTTTTTTAATTTTATAAGACATTGAAACTTATTAAATAAAAATATAGCAAGAAGGAAAATTTCAAACAACTAAAGCTGAATGAAGTTAAAATTTGAATGATGATTTTTATCCCAATATGTTTTCATGGTTGAAATGATTTCCAAATGTTCCGGCACTCAAGTATTCTTGTCACTTTCTGCAAGAAGAGAATATTGAGAGCATTCGGGACCTCTTGAATGATAAATTAAAAATCCCTACAATCAAAGATGAATGGACAAACATTTGACTGACAACTTTGTTTTTTCACAGTTGAAATAATCTCCAAATGCCCTTATCTAAAGCATCAATTATCTCCTCCATGACACTTTCTGGAAGAACAGAGCTGGAGCATTTGGAACCTCCTGAGGATTAAAACTATATAAAGTGAAAAAAAATCAAATTCCGACAGTAAGAAATGAATGAAAAAACATTTGACCGGCCTATGTTTTCACAGTTAGAATTTTTTCCAAATGCCCCATCTTTGTAACATCAGTGAGCACCTTCCCGGCACTCGCTGCAAGAAGAACAGACTAGAATGAACAGTTTCTGTTAGATCACCCTCAACGCCCTCCCAGATCGTTCTGTACACCTTACCTGTCCCCCCTCCCCCTCGACGCTTTGAAGCTCCTTCCAGTCCTCTATAGTCTGTGCCAAGTCAACCTGGCACAGCGGAAGCTTCACCTCACCTATCTGGTCGTGTTTGGAGAAACGGTCAAAATCAAAGATGGCGAACACCAGCGTCTTATTCATTGCCTCGGCATATGGAACATTCTGTAAAGAAACACTAAGGTAAAGCTTTCTTGACAGTGAAGGTCTCTATATGTAATATTGAGAAGGTGATGGTAATTAGATATAATGTTGAGAAGGTAAAGCCCTCTTGAGGGTGAATGTCATTAGATACAATGTTGAGGAGGTAAAGCCCTCTTGAGGGTGAATGTCATTAGATACAATGTTGAGGAGGTAAAGCCCTCTTGAGGGTGAATGGCAGTAGATATAATGTTGAGGAGGTAAAGCCCTCTTGAGGGTGAATGTCATTAGATATAATGTTGAGAAGGTAAAGCTCTACCTTGAAGGTGAATGGCAGTAGATATAATGTTGAGGAGGTAAAGCCCTCTTGAGGGTGAATGTCATTAGATATAATGTTGAGGAGGTAAAGCCCTCTTGAGGGTGAATGTCATTAGATACAATGTTGATGAGGTAAAGCCCTCTTGGGGGTGAATGGCAGTAGATACAATGTTGAGGAGGTAAAGCCCTCTTGAAGGTGAATGGCAGTAGATACAATGTTGAGGAGGTAAAGCCCTCTTGAGGGTGAATGTCATTAGATATAAGGTTGAGAAGGTAAAGCTCTACCTTGAAGGTGAATGGCAGTAGATACAATGTTGAGGAGGTAAAGCCCTCTTGAGGGTGAATGGCAGTAGATACAATGTTGAGGAGGTAAAGTCCTCTTGAAGGTGAATGTCATTAGATATAATGTTGAGGAGGTAAAGCCCTCTTGATGGGTGAATGTCATTAGATATAATGTTGAGGAGGTAAAGCCCTCTTGAGGGTGAATGTCATTAGATATAATGTTGAGGAGGTAAAGCTCTACCTTGAAGGTGAAGGTCTCGTTAAAGACAGGGCTGAGGGTCTTCCTGTGGACCTTAGTCTCGAACTTCTT
Source organism: Timema shepardi (assembly GCA_902151425.1). Lineage (NCBI taxonomy): Eukaryota > Metazoa > Arthropoda > Insecta > Phasmatodea > Timematidae > Timema > Timema shepardi. The sequence goes on along the minus strand of CABFVX010002174.1, from coordinate 61,857 downwards.
TTTCTTGTCTGGGAGCAGGTAGACCTTGACGTACGGGTCCGACGTCCCTCCCATGTCTAGGGCCGGGAGGTCCTCCGCTTGGATCACGGTCACCGACAAACTGTTCGAGTTGAAGTCATACTCCAACTGCAACAACCAGGTGTTGGAGCTGAACTCAAGGAGACCAACCACACGCAATGCTGGTAGTATATAGTAGCGGATAAAGGGGACAGCTTTTTGGAACTGGCTTGTGTCTCCCTTGCAGCGCCACATTTGGCTTAGCGCTTATTCCGAGTATGCAGAGTATGCATTGTCTGATAACTGTTGATAAAAACTGTTAGATCCGGATAAATTAATATTTGTATTCAGAACTTAAACTTTATATTCATAAAACATCATTGCTGTCCAAGTACAAAAATACCACAAGTGTCCTGCACAGAACAATTCCTCCAGAAGATGTTATTCTATGCTAAAGACTATTTAAATTGATCTATTACTTTAGGAGATTTCTAAAATATTATTTTAAGAATATACATTTACTCTAAGAGCTGATTTTTTTTAGATATTCAATGTTAAGAGATAATTCCCTGAGGAACAAAGCCTCACAAGTAATGATCTCTAGATAGTTCCACGGGTTGTTCACGAGCCTCTCTCACCTTGTACTGCAACCTGCCCAACTTGATCTCGCTCTGCTTGCTCTCTGCCTCGTCCGCCTCCTCCTGGTTCTCCGTCAGCTCCTCCATGTCAGGCTGCACCTGCAGGTGTAATCCACACCGCGTCATCCCACAAGACTTGAGCACTGGCACCAGCATGCGCCTAACACCCTCAGGCGCTTTGACAACCATGTGTGTATTTTAGCACCTTTGATCGGATCCTGACTTCCACAACCTATCGTCTTACAGGATCAAGCAGTGGTACCTGCTTGCACCTAACACCCTCAGGTGTTTCGACAACCATGTGTGTAATCAGCACCTTGGAATAAGTGTATGTCTGATGTTAATTTCTCACTCAGGCTACATCTACGGCTACTAACACTCTGGACCCTCAGCGTCATCAGGCAACGCTCCTGAAGAGCTGGCTAGCGTCCTCGTCCAAAGAAGGAACCTTGATAATATATTTTAATGACAAACCTAGATGCTTCAACACCCAAGGGCAGCTAGCAAGCAGGATATATTTCATTTCAATCATCCTGGTCTTAATTTGAACAAAACTTTCAGCAGACCGGTTTGTCTAGTTACCCTTGAGGGGCAAGCTCTGTCTATGGTCTGTGTTTACACGATGCTACTAAAGTAGTTGAGGACTGATGTACAGTAGTGCGGTGAGAAATGTTCAGATGATGACACACATGATTGGTTCTCTTTTTAACACTGGAAGGTTTTGTCTATAGGTGCATCTACGCAATGCAACATTAGTTGTCTACATTACCGAATGTTAGAGTCTTGGGGCTATTAAGTTTTTATGCTATCTGTTTTATTCAATATATTTACAAGTGTGGATAAAAGGTTTTTATTTCCAATATTATCTATAATCCAACTATGCATAGCTTTAACTTGATCATATATTGGGATACATAATAATTATTTAGTGATAGTTTTACTTTGTCTACAGCTTCAAAATATAATTAAAATAGTATTTCTATGTATCGCACCTTAATACCCATCCAGTTTTAACTAATTTTTGTTTTTTAGTTTAATAATTATGTTAGATTTTATATACTATTTGCAAACGTCTTTTTTTATGGATTGAAAGGAGCATTTTCACCCGAACTAACATTTACTAAGTTACAAGTCATTTAATTCGACGTTTTAGAGATACAATGTAAACGATATGTAAGTGATGCTTAGCTAGTAGCTGGCAGCCAGAAACTAACCAGTACTTTAGTATCGTGGTGTAAGTATGGTCCTAAGTGTTGATTGTCTTAACGTGACGAGACTTGGGGACATTAACTTTTACTAATATACATTCTGGATGGGAAATCTATTACAAGCCATCCATGGAATTAATTGAATTTCAGTGTAACTGAATCAATTTACATGAGCCATCTTTTCAAGGTTATCGCCACCTTGGGAGAATTTAGTTAATGCATGGATGAAAAGTTGAAAGTAAAGAGTATTGATCATATCTTTGAGCAAAGCGCAGCTTTAATCATTTCTAGAGGCCATCTTGTCTTCGACTGCAAATATACGGCACACAAAGATTATGGGCAGTAAAGTATTTCGATGGACTACAATAGCTGCATGCTTAAAAAATAGCCTGCACTATTTTTTTTAGAAGATTAAAAGTGTGTTTAGAGGGTAAAATCAACATGCAATTAAAGAATGAAAGTGAAATAATATCAATTAAATTGCTAGAGATACCCCCACACTAGCAAATTTAATCAAACTTAAATTTTATAGCTAACTAGTAGATTTAAAAGGTGTGCAGTATTCTAAATGTCTAAGAAATTGAAGCTATGTTTAACCTAAAGGTCATGCTGAAAAAAAGTTGGAATATGCTCTTTGAAAGTTGTAATTAGTTTCTAGATCACGCATAAGTCCTGTATTTCGTCTGACGCGGACGACCATAGGCTCGGCACTTTTATAGATAAGGTAATTATGTTAGATAAGGATTTGTTTGGAACAATCTAAACGTTATTTTCAAGAACTAAACTAGGTATCTCAAAAATATGTGTCTGCTTTCATTGAGAACTAAAAAATTAGGAAATCTCACCAACGAAGATGTTGAATCATGTCTCTTTGTGAAGGAATATTAAATGACACAATGATTACGTTTACCACATTCAGAAGATTTAAGTTTCATGTGCTCATTTATTGGTATTTAGGATGAATACAAATCAAAAGTCCAACTTTATACTATAGAAGAAATCGATTAGAAAATAAAGACTAAAAATAAAATGTCATCTAAGAAACAAGACTTTTTTATTAACTCAAAACTTAAATACCTGCATATTCTAATTATTTGAGATTTTTTCCTTTGTGTCAATTAAAAAATGCAAATTAAATGTGTAAATAAAAAGCTAAACTTAATAAACCAGAAAAACAATTTTATGCCAGCGTATTTATTTTCAATTGCATGTGTTCCTGATAATTTCAAAACGAGATGACACAGTTTCCCAAATTTGTATACAAACAAAAAAGGGATTTTGGATGTTCCTGAAGGCCCACAAAACTTACCTTTTGGTCTTGGAACACATGACCTTGGATTTTTTTTCTGGAGGTAATCTCATTCCAACTAGGTAACTAAGAGGTACACTATTCCAGCATCCTTCATTACATCTGGCACAATCAACCTAACTGCGACCCGGTGTCGTCAGTAGAAGGTCAACGTCAACAGTCGAACAACCACGTCACAATGGCATGCCAGCTCTTCTCCCTCAAAATAATTATCACAATTATTTGACAGAACATCAGAATAAGGTTTCTGTGTCCTTATCGGAAGGTCGTTACCAGGTGTTGCAGGCATATCCTTGAGGACGTGTCTTGATTAGTGCGCTGCTGGAAAGGTTTTGTTAAAGAAATCTAAGACTATAGGGGGGAAGTCAAACTACACACATTTTTCAGAACATCAATTTGTATATCTCAAACACCGTGATAACCCCCCCACCAAACACTTTTTTTTTAAATCAATTTAAATATGACAGAGTCCTCTTTTAACTAGGATTCAAAGTCCATTAGAAAGGCTTCATGATTGGTTAATAACTGGTAGCACTAACTCTATTTTAGTTAAAATTGGACTTTCCCTTATTTCCCCTGTACCCCTCAAATGACTGTGTGTGTGTCCCTACAGGAGCACATTAACATTTATTAAAAGAGGTGGGGGTTTAATTGTATCCTTAAGGGGAGTGTTCTTGTTTGAGTCAATTTAAAGGAGTTGTTTTTTTGTTTTGTTTTTATCATTCTAACTGCAGTGTCCTTAGATTAATGTCCTTAGGGATGTTTCCTCACTAAAGAGCCTGAAGAGGAAGATCCTCGCCGAATGAGGGGTCTGAAGGAAACGTTCTACAGTGTACTTGAAAGACACTATTCATAGAAGCATCCTTGCAAGATTGTCTCAACACGGTATTTCTGACTGGATTGCCAATTATTTTGAAGGAAAGAGTGCCCTAACATAATGATTGGTAAAGGACTAATCATGCAGAGTTTTCGGAAACAAATATACTAACCAATATTTATCCGAACATAATCTTTTAAAGTTTTAATTTTATTTTAAAAATCAAGTTGTGTTTGGGGATATGAAGAGTAAATTCAACGTAAATCTTCTAAAGTTCTTGTTTTAGAATCCAAGTTCCCCCCCCCCCGCAGATACCGGAGGAGGCTGTTCAAACATGCAAGGCCTCCTTGGCGGACCCACCAAGAATCGTATTGCCAAACGAAGGGTGCTGGAAGGTGTATTAGGTTAAGTTCAGAGCCAGGGTACCTTCTCCTTGTAGGCCGAACCCAGCAGCTGAACAGACTTGAGGTCGACGCCCCCCTTCCCCTTCTTGCCATCCTTGGAGCGTCGCTTCTTGCAGCAGCGCCGGATACAGCACACGCAGATACACAGGAACACCAGACAGATCCCTGGAGCAATAGACACGTGCTCGAATCCCATGGTACGCGCGAGATTTGAGATTTGTATAAAAGAGTATCTAATACAATTATGAGAACCTTGACTTTATATAACAATTGTAAGCAATATTGGAAGAGTAACAAAATTGTTGTATTTATATAATTTATTTATTTAAAAAAATATCTTATTGTTTCTTATGATATAATAGATATGGCAGACAAAATATAACAATGTTGGTGGCATCAAGCCTTCGACAACTTTTATTTGAATTAAATTTCTAATATTTTCACTTTCATTAAAAATGTAAATTTAAGATTCGATATTCGAAAGAAAATTGTAAGAATCTGATTAGACCAATCTCCACTATGTATGTTGGTAGTTACTAAACTAATTAATGGAGATCATTGGATCTAAAACCTACACTATATTCTGTACTTACCAACAAATATGTCAGGGTTCAAACCCTGGAAGACATGTGATTGTTCTCCCCCCTTCAATGTGAGTTAGCCCATCCTCACTCACTAACCGTCGGATTAAACTTGATGCCGAGAGAGCTTACCGACAATGATGGCGATGAGTCCCCACATGGGGATGCCCATATCGTGGGCCAGTTCGTTGCCCAGTTTGACAACTTGTTCGCTGATCTCGTTGGCTTTGCTCTTGCCCGGGGTCGGGGTCACCGCCGCCTCTGTCGGTTCAGTAGATACATCTGGGAAAAAACAGTTTATGTTACATTATAAGAATACTTGTTGGCTTTCTTAGCACAGCGTCTTACTACCCGTTCGGGCTATACGCGAGTGTACTAATCAAACTAATGGTTTTAGGGGTTTTGGAGGCTATATTTATAGGAAGTGTACCCGCATTTTCGTGAAGGAAGAGTGGAAAACTGTTTTGGAGAAAAAACCTCAGTATACCCGGCCGAGATTCGAACCTCAATCTCCCAATCATAAACAGACAATACTGTGTTTTAAACTGCTTTAGGATTGAGGTCAGCGCAGCTGGAGTGGAGGCTCGTTAACATGCTCGACCAATCCGTGAAGGGTAGTTGTCATAGCAACCAATGCACGTTGTCAGATTTCTCGATAGTCACTGAGCATACCTGCCTAGTAGTAACGTGCAAACCCAAGCAATGTGGCAACCATGCTCCACAGCCTACCCACCACGCGCGTCCGAAAGCAGAGTGGCGCGTCAAAACCACACATACACCGGAGCGGGTCAAAATAATTGGTGTTGGGTTCGAGGCCGTGCGCTACTTTCCTATCATGTCCTCGATACGTCATCTTGGACTTAGTCTTGGGTGCTATTCACTGGAGTGCCTAGACATTCACACAAGGGAGGGCCACTGGGATTTCATCAAGCTCCCATCGTCATCTTGCGTATTTTTTTGAAAATCAGTTGCCTCTTGAAGTTATTTAGAGTTTTTTTTAATTGTACTTTGAGTTCAATACGTCCTTATTCCTCCAAATAATTATTTCTTACATTAGTTTGTGTGTATGTGCTTCACTGAAAACAATATTTGAAGCAACATAAGGGGGGAGGGACATGCCCTGTAGACACGCCTATGGTGTTATGGTGCTCACATTATCCACAAGAAAAGGTAACTATAGGCTTGAGATCCCGCCACGACACCTCATGGTACAATTCATCGAGTAAAGGCTGGCTGTGGATACAGAGAGTTGATTTACATTATTGACGATTTTTTTTAATGGCACCCTTCATCCGACGGAGGGCATTACCCCTAGGGGTACGTAAAATGTAAATATGTGTGTTATTTCGCGATAAACACTGAACAACCGGGGTCAAATTTAGGGCTAGGCCAAGAGACCCGGCTTAAGAACATCCGATCTGGGAGCGCCATTTTCTCCCTCTCTCTTACTTTCCCTCTCTTAATCTCTCTTTTCCTCATTTCTCCGTCCCTTCTCTATCTCTCTGCCCCTCTCTCCCTACCTCTCTTTCTCTCTTCATCACTCTTTTCTTTTCTCTCCTCTCTCACTCTTTTCCTTCCTCTTTCTTTCTCTCTCTCCCTCTTTCCTCTAGATGTGGATCATAGAATATATGTAACTTGCATTATGCATACACAACTTTGGGGGTACAAAGTTGAAGAGGGATAATATTTGGGGATACGCGAACAAAAAAAGGTTGAATACCGCTGGTTTAGTCTCTCCCTCCCCCTGGGTGTCAAACCTCTCCAGGAGAACAGTCTACAGCTATCTGAATGTTGTTGTTTCATCTCACCTGTGTGGTTTATACGTCCTCCAGTCCTTGGACCTCCTCCTAAGAACGCTGGTGCTTGACATTCCTCCGGTAGACAATGACTGATTCTACCAAGTGTTTACTCGGCGGGGATTTACACAATATGTAACCACCATAAGAAGATGTCTTATATCATCGGTAAAATGTTGAGAACCGACAAGAGACAGAAACTGTAGCCCTCAGACTTTAAAAGGTTGAAAACCTCTGGTTTAGCTGGTATGGCCCACCCATGCGGGTATGATACAAAATAAACAAGATTCAAACCTCGGACTTGGTAAATCAAAATTGGTCTTTAGAAATGTAATACAAGCTCTAAGATTAGAGGGGTTCAAATACATATAAAAAATCTAATGTTATAAAAAAAGGGGAAAATAAACCTATAGAAGTGCGCAGTGTGAATAACTTTTTTTTGTGTGTAAAAAAATGCTGGGTACACAACACGTCCCCAGCGCACGCAACTCACTCCTAGAAGCGGGAAAACTACGGTCCACCTTCAATGATCAATTAATATACGAAGAGGTCGAAGGCTAAGTAAAAAGGGGTTTGGGCATTAAACATTTCTAAACCTAAGGATAACATGGCATAACTACAATATTAAAAGAATTCAAGTCTTAAAGAGCACTTTGATTTAATTTCTGCCAAATTTTATTAAAGAACATGCATATATTTTGAAGAATCTTAAATGGTTCCTCATAGATACATTAGCGTTGCTATTCGAGGTGCCTATCCTGGTCGGTAAGATTGGGTAAGTGCATTATGATTGACTTGCCCATTTTGTTTAACTTGGAGCATAATTGCTACAGAAAGTTATTTCGTACATAAGATATCGGTAGAGGCGTTGTGATGGTCGATTGGTCGTCGACAGACGAGCTAGGAACACTTGACGTGTGTGTTTATAGATATGTTTTTTTCTCATAGGACGATTTTGATTTGCCTGATTTATCAGCGAGTTTCACTATTTTCTTTTATTGCTTGTGGCGCTGCTGACCGAAAGGGTGACCCAGGCTACACCACCATACGAGGTTGTCTACACGTCATACCCTCAATGAGAGCCGGGTACTGACCACACTACAGATCCGGATACCTCTACCATGCTCCTTCCCGCGGACAAACTTACCTATAGGGATCTCCTGCGTGGTCACGATGAGGGCCTGCGCCTTGGTATCCGCGGGAGGTGGAGGAGGAGGCGCCGTGGTCTCAACCGTGGGCTCCGCGGGGGCATCACGCTTCATGAGGCTGGGCGCCATCTTGCTGAAAGACAAACACAGGCCAACAAGTCACCTTATTGATCCTTTTAGAGGCAGGGTGGTGGGACAGGTCCTGTGGCTCAACAGGCACTGTCCTGTTCCTGAGCTCTGGAAACATGTCAATGTCCTCTGAGCTGAGTACGACGTCTTACCGACTGTACGTAAGGAAATATTCAGAGCTACTAACAGTGACCGGACTGAAACTAAATGTTAGGAGGATTTTTGGGGGATGGATAGTTCAGCTTTACAACATGTTGAGGAGGGAATTTAGGGGATGCGTGGTTCAGCTTTACAACATGTTGAGGAGGGAATTTAGGGGATGCGTGGTTCAGCTTTACAACATGTTGAGAAGGGAATTTAGGGATGCACGGTTCAGCTTTACAACATGTTGAGGAGGGAATTTAGGGATGCACGGTTCAGCTTCACAACATGTTGAGGAGGGAATTTAGGGGATGCGTGGTTCAGCTTTACAACATGTTGAGGAGGGAATTTAAGAGATGCGTGGTTCAGCTTTACAACATGTTGAGAAGGAAATTTAGGGGATGCGTGGTTCAGTTTTACACATGTTGAGAAGGGAATTTAGTGGTGCATGGTTCAGCTTTACAACATGTTGAGAAGGGAATTTAGTGGTGCACGGTTCAGCTTTACAACATGTGGAGAAGGGAATTTAGTGGTGCACGGTTCAGCTTTACAACATGTTGATAAGGGAATTTAGTGGTGCACGGTTCAGCTTTACATGTTGAGAAGGGAATTTAGGGGATGCGTGGTTCAGCTTTATATGTTGAGGAGCGAATTTAGAGGATGCACGGTTCAGATTTAGAACATGTTGAAGAGGGAATTTAGAGGATGCACAGTTCAGCTTCCTGACGTGGCTCTTGGAGGTTATGGGAGGATCTTGAAAATGAGAAGATGTTATTGGAGGCTCTTGGAGAGGAGAGAAGGCTCTTTAAATAATAAAAGGCTCTTAGATGTGTGTTTTCAAAGGCGATACTTGAAGAGATAATATGGAACGATCAAAAGAAATAAGAGAATTTGTATGTTTATTCATAATCTTAATAAATGCCTACATTTACAGAATTACACATTTACAGAATGGACGTGGCGTACTTATTTGTAATATTTGACATCTGATGTCAAATATTACGAATAAGTACGCCACGTCCATTATGCACTCACTAAATGAGATAGGGCTAAGAAAATGTACCCACATTTACGTTGAATAAAAGCGTATAACCATTTAGCGAAGATAGCACCCTAAGAACACCAAGTCGGGATTCAAACCCCAATCTATCCACCAGCAGAAGACCAGTCTATTGCGAGACTAACGCCTTCCCGGGGCATACTACCACCATATTGGGTTATATCTTGCTATTTTTGGGCCTTTATATAGTGTTTTTTTACACCGCGTCTTACTACCCCTTCGAACCACCCACATAATACCACTAGTGGGAGGGATAAGGAAGGTAGGTGCCCCGATACGACCGGGGGAGGGGGAGGCATGTGTTCGAGCCAATCATGTATTTTCCCACAACAATATGGTTTTTATCTTTCTTTCTCTATCTTTTTACATTCTAGCCTAGAGTCATAATATAAATGATTGATTTTGTTTTGTTTCAGGTTTCATATTATAAATAATTGATTTTGTTTTGTTTCAGGTTTCATATTATAAATGATTGATTTTGTTTTGTTTCTAGGTTTCATAATATAAATGATTGATTTTGTTTTGTTTCAGGTTTCATATTATAAATGATTGATTTTGTTTTGTTTCAGGTTTCATATTATAAACGATTGATTTGGTTTTGTTTCAGGTTTCATATTATAAATGATTGATTTTGTTTCGTTTCAGGTTTCATATTATAAATAATTGATTTTGTTTTGTTTCAGGTTTCATATTATAAACGATTGATTTTGTTTCGTTTCGGGTTTCATATTATAAATGATTGATTTTGTTTTGTTTCAGGTTTCATAATATAAATGATTGATTTTGTTTTTGTTTCAGGTTTCATATTATAAATGATTGATTTTGTTTTGTTTCAGGTTTCATAATATAAATGATTGATTTTGTTTTGTTTCACAAGATAGAGGTTATTAACTTTCCGAATCAAGGCCCATTTTTTCCCCACACGCCGCCAGGAGTATGACTAAAATAAGTCAACCCAAACGGGGTTCAGAGTATGTCATAAAAAGAGTTATCTTCACTGCACAGGGCCTAGAATAGACCAATATTGCCGCGTTATTATTCATCCGGTCCTCAGTATTTATTATGAATATTGTGCGTTTTTTCCTCCCTGATAATCTATGGACCTCTGAAAACCTAACCTGATAAGGAAAGGCATTAAGTTGGTATGGAAATTGCCTGAAATTTCATTTAACAAAACCCTACACTTAGTATCATTAGTTTGTTACTCTAATTACTTAGAATTTGACACATCAGTTTCACACTGTTTCATGGAGTGCATGCATTAATATTATAATAGCATCATTTTAATTATTTAAAAAGGGGTAGCAACAGAAGGTTTAGTCACAAATTAACATGTTACAGAAGATTAATTTAGCTAGCGAGTGGGTTCATTATTTGTTAAAGACCTGCCTAATTTGGGCCCCTTAATTACCTTGCAACCCGGTGTTCCCTACGATTCTCATATCTTATGTCGGTGACCTGGCGGTCTAAGGGTAAGGTGTCGGACTTCTGTGCTGGGGGTCCGGGGTTCAATCCTCGGTCCCGGCACAGATTTATCTGATTGCCAAACCCTTCCTTCATTTCTGACAAGACGTGTATTAATCACAGCTTGTGAATGTGGGGAATGCCAGGCCTCCACCGTGGTTCGGATCCCACGTTAAACTGTAGGTCCTCCATTTAATCTCACAATCACCCTACCATTACACATTAGCGTAAGTGCGTATAACCCAAACGGGTAGTAAGACGCGGTTCTAATAATAATAATAATTTACGCACTAAGCACACAGTCTTAGAAGTGTCACTTAGTCGTTTCTTTCACTAATCCCTGTGTATCCAATAACAGTTTTTTTTAGCATCATGTGTTACCATCTGTTCGAGATACACGCATATGTACTAATTATGCCAATGTGTTAACAATGAGGAAGGTTAAATTTAGAAAAAGTGTACCCTCATTTGAATGTAGGAAGAGTGGAAAAGCATGCAACTACTGAAGCGGGTAGTAACAGTTTCTTTTAAATGTGTGTGCATCACATTATTCACAGGTAAAAAAAAAGTGAATGTTTCTTATTATTCCAGATTTAGTGGCAGGGTAGTCTAAGCAAGGCAACACATTTGAATTAGACTGGACTGCCAATGATGAGGGTATCGGGGTTCGGATCCTGGTCGGGAGTCATGAGGGTGGTTTTCCATTATTACTCCATGCAAATGCAGGTATACTTTCTTTAAATTCAACCTTCCTCATTCTTAACACGTTAGTATAATTAGTACATATGCGTATAACCCGAACTAGTAGTAAGACGCGAAGACAGTAAAAAGAACAGAAATAAAATATAATTTCGGTAAACGAACAGAAAGTGTCTTATCCAAAAAAAATTCAGAAAGGAAACTCCTTGAGAGCAATTATTCCTCTAGATCCCCGAGGTAGCTCGTAGAGCCGATGTTATGGCCACCCTACCTTCCTCCCAAACAGAGTAAACCTCCAGTCCACCGGTACGGGTTCATATTCTTGCTCCCTCATAAGAAGGAACAAAACAAGAACATTCCGATATCGGAAACCTGAGACTGCGCACAACGCTTTTCCGCAACTTGACTATTGGTTTTATATTATTATTTATTATTATTAGCACCGCGTCTTACTACCCGTTCGGGCTATACGCACTTACACTAATGTGTAATGGTAAGGTGATTGTGAGATGAAATGACGGACCTACAGTTTAACGTGGAATCCGAACCACGGTGGAGGCCTGGCATTCCTCACATTCACAAGATGTCTTGTCAGAGGTGAAGGAAGGGTTTGGTAATCAGATAAATCTGCCGGGACCGAGGATTGAACCCCGTACCCCCAGCACAGAAGTCTTGACACCTTACCCCTAGACCACCAGATCACCCTGTATAATGTAGTTCAGCGACGATTATCGTAGGCTGTGACTTCACAAATCACGCCTCATAAACTTGCCAGTTTAAATATCGCATCAGGTTTGTATATATCCCAACGTGAAAGGTATTATTAGGCGCCATGTTTCCTTTCTTCCCTCCCCCCCTGCTCATGAAATGTAATTATTAGATAGGAAGCTGTCCATAATCTACCTACGCGTGTCAGAGAGTGGTGGGAAGGGGGTTAATGCTCGGCGTGACCAAGCGGGGTGAGGTGGAGTCAGATAATCCGTGACGTCACATTACAATTAAGCGTATCTATTTTGAAATCAACCCGACTGTGCGCTCGTATAAGCGAACAACGATCGATTAATCGAGTTCGATCGTCAAGCTTGGCGAACACGTACATAACACGTTTCAATAAAAGGGTTAGATGAGTTATACAATTAAAAAACACTATTTAAATAGGGGTAAAGGGTGCATGATATTATGACGTACTATTAGAAGGGGCTTCACAAAATTGTAACAATATGTGACAAAGGTGTGAGGGGAGTAATTTTTTTTTAGCGTGACATTGTTTATGAACAGCCCCATGTTATGTTCCTGATGTGTGACGTAACCTTTTTTTGTGTGACATTCAGCAGCTGTTTCAAACATAACGCACGATTTTTAAAATTGTTGCGTGCTTTTCTATGGATAAAAACATTAATCTAAAGGAAACCTTAATATTAATAACAATAAATGACCAATTTTATTTTGAATAAAAACCGTAGTTAATTTATCGAATCACATTATTAACCGATATTGTTTCAAGAACATGAAATATAAAACCAAATTTATTTTATTGTTTATTAATTATTTTATTTGCTTAATACGTGTGAATTGTATCAAATGTATTTTAAACTTTATATATTTTGTCAAAAATATAAATACATAGTGTTTTTTTTTTATAATTTTAAATAAATTAACGAAAATAAAACATTTTATAGTTCCTTAGATTTTTCTTTTTCTGACTCAGATTGGCGTGATTAGAAAATGGTCGTATTTATGTGACATATAACAACTAGAAATATAAAATAAACTTTAACCGACTATTAAAAAACAATATTTACTTCTAGTTTGATGAGTTATAAACCTAACTATTTACAACGTCAGTATTGTGTACCATATTGTGATCCCCTGTTAAACACCCATAGTGATTCTTACCCCCAGTTCCTCATCCATAAAGAGGGTTTCTAACCAGATATCCTCAGAAGATAGAACTATCGATTGCTACCAGAAGGCTACGTGCTTACTCCCACATGAACGTGATCTATATCTCAGTCTTGTCTTCCTATTAGCCCTACCCTTACGTCCATTAACACGACTGTGGCGCGCGCGGCGGAACCAAACAACACTTCTACATAGCTCCAGGTTGCATAGGTCGATAACGGGTCGGGACCACCCCTACGACTCTCCTCATTACACAGCACGTAAATTATGATCAAGACTTTGAAGATTTTTATTCACTTAGTTGGCCGTAATATGAGCGATCGCTCATATAGTTGTTTATGAACATATTACTACATTTAATAACAGCTGTTTATAATTGTTTTAAACAAAAACTATTAGAAATCCTCCACGAAGCTGATATAAATAAATGTAATATTATTTTAATTTGATATATAGTAATATTATGTAATTAATAATTTAAATAAATAACATATATAACTTAAGTGTGAATTTTATATTTAAAACTGTTTTTGAGTTTGAATTGAGCGTTACTTTTGCTTGATTGAGTTTTAAGAGTTAAATGTCTAGCAATAATGCTAATTTTATATAATTTTTTTAAACTATTGTTAAGTCTAGTTAAAAATACATTTTCCTTTCCACTTTTAAATTTCATTACTGTACATCTTTGACTGGTCTTAAGATCAGACAAATCACTCAAAATGTCACCCATTAGGATTCAAACAGGAATTCCCTCGCGTGTAGTAAGATGGCTAATAAGATTGTAATACATTTTATCAATAATAATAGTTTAGTAATTTAAATACAACACAGTGTATAGTGTATAAGTAAGCCCCCCCTTCCCCACCATATACACAATGTACAGATATAAATTTGATAAAAATACGTGTTGCATAACCAAGCAAGTTTAAACGCTTTAAAAATTTTAAATGACCAATCAATTATTATAGTTAAGTATTTGACTATTAAGCTCCATTTTTGGTCCTCTTAATTATTTTTTATACTCACCATATTACCTAAAATCACAAAATGAAAACGCAGTTTTCAGAATTCTTTATAATATTTGAATTGCACGTGAACAGAGATACTAGCACTTTTTAGCTTCAATGTCTGATTACTGGTTCCTTATATCTTGGTCGGGACTAACATAATGAGTGTCCGATAAAGTAGAATTTAAAAAAGGTAGGATTCGAACCAGAAACGTTTTGTTTTGCTTTAATACTATGTTATTCCTTCTTTTTATCTATTTATTTAAGGCGTTAAGAGTAGGTTCGTGGCAAAAAATGAATGTGTCGGCCAAGGCCGTAGCCAAGGGTGGGGGGTTTGGAGGTTCAACCCCNCCGCGAAATTTTATGAAGAAAATATATATGGCTTTATTTTTGGTTAAAATAATATCAAAATTAAGATACAAATACAAATTAAGGGGCTGTGTAACTTTAAAAGGCACTTCAAGAGCTTTTAGAGTTGTTAAATATACAGAAATTTTCCTAGATTTCGGAATTTGGGGGGCGGGGGAAGTATTTTACCATAAAAAAAACTTCATAGAGATTCAAAAAGTGTTTAATATTTATTAATTTTCCGAGCCTTCAGCAGCTAGGGGATTATTTTACCATGAACAAATATTTGATCGTACCAGCATTAGTAATATACTATAGCTGTGATGTATTATATGTTTATAAATTATAATATTGTACTACTGCCCAGATAATAATCTAGTATTTGTTTGTGATACTGTCCTACTGCCCAGATAATAACATAGGTCATGTGTTTATGATATTGTCCTGCTGCCCAATTAAAAATATAGTAGGCCAATCTGTATTGAGATTGTCCTATTGTCGAGTTAATAATTTATTACTGGTTTATGAGAATATCCTGTCGCCCAGATATTTGTTTAATATTTTTGTGCAAGATTTTATTTTTCTGGTTCGGTGGTAATCGTGTTTTCTGTTTATAAGTTTAGGTAATTCTATGTGGTCTTAGTTTAGTTAAAATATACGCCAAAAATGTTTTGTTTTTTTACAGAGCTAAGAGAAAATTTAGTGATTCCTTGACGTTTCAAGTGATTTCTAATCTTTCTATTTGATTTTCAGAATATTAAATTTAAAAAACACATTTTCAGTATTTTTAGGGGGCTGTATATGCTATTTATTCTAATTTGTGTGTGTTGAAAGTTTGTGCGTTAAAATATATCAGATTTTTATTCTACTTTGTTTATGTATATGGTATTATTAGTAAAAATTGTACATATTATTGTATTCATCATTTTTCTGTTTGAAAACAATACCTATATAAAAATAAATAAATAATTATATATATATATATACATTCATCTTGGAACAATAATAACAATAATCTAAGTTTTCATCCAGCCTTGATTATTTTACAAGAGATATATAAAACCGGACAAAGATATCTTTAAATATTGATTATCTGCAACTTAGTCCACCTTAAGCTCTGCGACCGCGTTCCTTCCTAAATAAATAGATATATGGAGTATTTTCTTCAAATTACATATAGAACCAGGCAAATAAAATATCAAATTTTGTGCTACTATGGTACTGTCTTTTTTAAAAAAAGTAAATTAACTATTACGTTAGTAGCTATTAAGTCAAATGTGCAACTAAGATATCACATTTTTAAATTATTGCATTGGATCAAAACTGGGAGAGTTTATTTTCTTTGCCTTCTGTAAATGAAAATAAAGGAAAAGAATCAAAACTTGTTTAAATAAGAATATTTTATCAATAATTTTAAAATTACAAAAGCGTTTATATAAAGTAAAAATAAATTAATTATGAAATTGCATATTAAAATTTTATAAACAGATTTTTTATATTAAGGAGTTCATGAAACACACACAATCTGTTCAACCAATTTAACAAGAGGCAATAAAAAATTCCACTGACCTTTATAAATGCGTCTTCTTTTGCCACGAATAGAAAACTCGTTAAGTTAATTGTTGAAAAGTGTTCGTCCACTCTTTAGATCACTTTGATAACACCCACAGTCCCATTGTTACATCCCAACAATAGAGTTCTCAATCCGAGAGACTGTTTGGGACGGCAATATTGGCCCCTTCCAGTGCCACGAACTCTGCAACCTGCTTAGCAGCACAAGATGGCGTCACGACTGTTCCCCCCTGCAATAAATCGATACAAGACGTGGTCATTGGAAGTGCGCAGTCGCAGAAGGCATCAGGGCTGCCGCAGTTTAGCCGAGCGGACGAAGCGGTAACTAATGTATGTCAGAATGTTCCACCCCGACAAGGAAACTGAACTCGGCTCGGAGTGACCTACAAAATCTCGGGGGTGCTATTTGGGTCGTTTGCCACTGGGACCCTTGTCATTTTTACCAATGGTAGGGGTGTGGGAATAAAACTATTTTCGCTTTATAAATACAGGGTTACAGCAATACACGACTTACAAACCTAATACCTGGTAGAGCAACATCTATCAGTAAACACAGGGTTATTTAATAACTTACAAACAAAATATTCCAATAACCCTCCTTATTTGGGGTATTTAAGGGTAAGCGAGAAATTGCCACACATATGTTCAACTCTAACGCAATATTTAATTCTACGACGCGTCATTTCAAAATATGATTCACGTCAAAATAAAGTCGAAAGATTCCAACCGGGCTCTTTTTCCTTAACAACCAGTTAATTTGAGTTTTATAATTATAAAAAAAACCTGTGAAAATGTGACATAAGCTTAATTTCAACAATCTTTCAAGCATTTTGATATAGACTTCCTCTAACAAATTCAGTAGTTTTTTATAGTCCCATAACTGAAAATTGTAAGAAATTTGGGAACTACCAGAGAGCTCTCTACTTTGAGATAAGAAGTCTCGTAGTTTCATTGCCTCTCTCTTTAATAGATATGTCAAAGGGTGGTTGTAGCTGAAGGGCGAAAGAGAGTATAATCTTAGATATAATAGAGAAGTAGTTCCAGAAAACGACACAGACCGTTGTATTTTAAGCAGTGTGGCCTGACAACGATTGATACTTTCTCGCTGATTGAAGCGGAATCTTAACTAACACTTTCAAAGCCAATTGATTATATCAGCGCACATCTTACCAACTAACTTAAATTTAGGACAGACACAACATCTAGCCTACGATTTGTATATATCAGAAGCTAGACACGCTGCGACTGAGTCATGGTTTCAAAATGGCACGGCTTCTAAACACAAGGTTACATACATTACTTACAAACTAACTGTACACTTTACTTTGATACTAAACACAAGAATTATCAATAAATTTCACTCTACCATAAACACAGGGTTTTATACACGGTTTAAAATCTAACTTTACCTAATCTTCATGTCAACATGGTTAATTTGTAGATTATTATATCATGTTATGTTATCTTTCTACCTGCTTGCAATAACCCCATCGTTTGAGTTGGTTTCTTACCATTGTGATGGGCCTTATGGAGATACACAATAAAAACAAAAGAAACACAACAAAAACAGAAGCGACACAACAGAAACCGATGTAACACAACAGAAACAGAAGCTAGAAACAGTAACAACACAATGAAATCAGAAGGTACACAACATAAACAGAAGCTAAATAACACAAACAGAAGTGACACAACAGAAAAAGAAGCTATAATCAGTAACAACACAAAGGAATCAGAAGGTACACAACATAAACAGAAGCTAAATAACACAAACAGAAGTGACACAACAGAAACAGAAGCTAAATAACACAAACAGAAGTGACACAACATAAACAGAAGCTAAATAACACAAACAGAAGTGACACAACAGAAAAAGAAGCTATAATCAGTAACGACACAAAGGAATCAGAAGGTACACAACATAAACAGAAGAGAAACAATAAAGACACAAAACAATCAGAAGGTACACAACAGAAACAAAGTTGTTTCAAGAAGTAGAAATATGCCGGTTAAAGCTCACCTCCATATCGAGCTATGTTTACATCAACGAGATATTCTCGAATAAGGAAAATACATGGTTGTGTGAGAGGAAGTGGTTGAGATGGGAAGACATGGGGAAAGGGGGGGGGAGAGGAATGATTACTTAAATACAATAGAAGCTCGGTCATTCGTTAAGAAAAGTTGAAAAAACTTTTTCACAAACTTTCTCGTGCCTCGACTTTTTTTATTTATAGCACCGCGTTTTGCTAGAGTTCGGGTTATACGCTTATGTACTAATTACGCCAATGGCTTCAGGGATGAGGATAGTTATATTTAGAGGATGTTTACCCACATTTGCATGAAGAGAGAATGGAAAAACAATTTTGGAAAAAACCGTTTAGCATACCCAACTGAGATTCAAACCTCGATCTCCCCGTCATAGGCAGTCTGGTCTACTGCGCGAGTAGCGCATTAGACAATGTGGCCACCGAAGTGGGTTTGTTTTTGTTGATGTTAGTGATGAGGATTTTAACCGCGGTAATCTGGTTTGAATCTTATTGGGAGGTCCGTTTTCGAATCTCGGTTGAGTGTACTGAGGATGTGTTTTTAATGAATATTTTCTCACCCTCTCTTAACGCAAATGCTGATAGATTTCCTCTAAACAATACCCTCTTCATTCCAACATTACCACCATGATTAAATAGATCAATCATAGTAATGAGAACAGTAGTAGTTACCACTTATAACACAGCGTCATAGATCATAGCAATGAGAGGAGAGGCAACAGCTACCACTGCTAATATAACACAGTGTCATAGATCATAGCAATGAGAAGAGAGGGAACAGCTACCACTGCTAATATAACACAGTGTCATAGATCATAGTAATGAGAAGAGAGGGAACAGCTACCACTGCTAATATAACACAGTGTCATAGATCATAGTAATGAGAAGAGAGGGAACAGCTACCACTGCTAATATAACACAGTGTCATAGATCATAGTAATGAGAAGAGAGGGAACAGCTACCACTGCTAATATAACACAGTGTCATAGATCATAGTAATGAGAAGAGAGGGAACAGCTACCACTGCTAATATAACACAGTGTCATAGATCATAGTAATGAGAAGAGAGGGAACAGCTACCACTGCTAATATAACACAGTGTCATAGATCATAGTAATGAGAAGAGAGGGAACAGCTACCACTGCTAATATAACACAGTGTCATAGATCATAGTAATGAGAAGAGAGGGAACAGCTACCACTGCTAATATAACACAGTGTCATAGATCATAGTAATGAGAAGAGAGGGAACAGCTACCACTGCTAATATAACACAGTGTCATAGATCATAGTAATGAGAAGAGAGGGAACAGCTACCACTGCTAATATAACACAGTGTCATAGATCATAGTAATGAGAAGAGAGGGAACAGCTACCACTGCTAATATAACACAGTGTCATAGATCATAGTAATGAGAAGAGAGGGAACAGCTACCACTGCTAATATAACACAGTGTCATAGATCATAGTAATGAGAAGAGAGGGAACAGCTACCACTGCTAATATAACACAGTGTCATAGATCATAGTAATGAGAAGAGAGGGAACAGCTACCACTGCTAATATAACACAGTGTCATAGATCATAGTAATGAGAAGAGAGGGAACAGATACCACTGCTAATATAACACAGCGTCATAGATCATAGAAATGAGAAGAGAGGGAACAGCTACCACTGCTAATATAACACAGTGTCATAGATCATAGCAATGAGAAGAGGGAAC
Source organism: Timema shepardi (assembly GCA_902151425.1). Lineage (NCBI taxonomy): Eukaryota > Metazoa > Arthropoda > Insecta > Phasmatodea > Timematidae > Timema > Timema shepardi. The sequence continues at coordinate 41,871 of CABFVX010002174.1, read as the reverse complement.
AGCTACCACTGCTAATATAACACAGTGTCATAGATCATAGTAATGAGAAGAGAGGGTAACAGCTACCACTGCTAATATAACACAGTATCATAGATCATAGCAATGAGAAGAGAGGGAACAGCTACCACTGCTAATATAACACAACGTCATAGATCATAGTAATGAGAAGAGAGGGAACAGCTACCACTGCTAATATAACACAGCGTCATAGAGGAGTGTACGACGGAAGTTGTCCTGATAAAAACAAAACGACTCTCCGGAACAATCCAAGGCTGCGAGCAATCATCCTCGGATCTGAAACTGGGACCAATAAATAGCTTTACATAGCAGGAGAGTAGTTATTTATATGGTCTTAGGTTGAAGAGATGACGTGTGCATATAGAATGGTGTGGATGTATGATTATAGGCTCACTTGAATCCTACATCCATCTGGACACTGATAGTCTTTTAGACTTAAATATTTAGACGACTTTAGATAAAGATGTATGGCATATTGCAAAGGTCATACATGCCCTTTAATTTTATATTCCCTGATTTACTAAAAGTAAAGCTATCTATTTTGGTCAAACTTTACAAACCCAAAAGGGTATTGTTGAAAAGTGTTGTTATAAAGTTATTTTTTCGAATCTGTGGTTGATTTATTTGTATTAGGAGAATCCGAAATTAGTTTTATTGCACTACGTCCCATCCGAGCTGTATCAACATCTACAGCTATGGCGCGGGGATTAGACAGGTACATTTAAGAAGAAATGTAATCGTATTTGCGTGAATATAGAGAGTGAATTTTTTTAGGACAAATAACCATTGGACTCCCGGACGGGGCTCAAATTCCAGAACTCACCCTCACCGGCCATCCAGGCTACCGTGAGAGTGATGTCTTAGACCGGTGAGGTCCAACCTTTCGTTTCTCCAAGGATAATCTGCACTGTGCAGCAGACATAGAGGCTGTATATGCACTGTGCGGCAGACATAGAGGACTTATCTGCACTGTGCATCAGACATAAAGGACCTATCTGCACTGTGCAGCAAACATAGAGGGTGGATATGCACTGTGCAGCAGACATAGAGGACCAATCTGCACTGTTCAGCAGACATAAAGGGCCAATCTGTACTGTGCAGCAAACATAGAGGACCTATCTGAACTGTGCAGCAAACATAGAGGGTGAATATGCAGTGTGCAGCAGACATAGAGGACCTATCTGAACTGTGCAGCAAACATAGAGGGTGAATATGCAGTGTGCAGCAGACATAAAGGGCCAATCTGCACTCTGCAGCAGACATTGAGGTCCAATATGTACTGTGCAGCAGACATTGCGGACATATCAGGTGCAAGATTGTATTTCAAACATATTATTGTTAACAAGATATTAAATAAATAATAAACAAACTTCGTTGGTCATACTCCTTTAGATACTTCCTTACTTCTTTAAATACGCCCCTCCCCTTCATTTACTCGTATATAACTGTTACACAAAGATTTTCTCACGACCTAGAAAGGAACTCATTTAGAGACAATAATTAATGGCTGTCTAAAACATAAGCCACAAAATTCCTTGAGTTATTTAGAATATTGTATAATTAATTTCTATACACTAGAAACCCATTTATCCGAATAAAATAATCCAAAATTAATCTTTATCTGGAACCCCCTTTCGACGAATAATCTGTTTATATGGAACCCCCTGTCAACTAATAAAACACAACTACTTTCATATTAATTGAAAAGATTCTATTACAATTATGTCCTACGAAACACAGTACAGTAGAACAACAGTTTCTGTTGTAAAGTTGACATTTTGAATTATCTTTTTAAACAAATTGTAGGCCTTATTTTATCCTTGTTTGAAACAAAAAGTAACTCTTTATTCCTAATTTTGCATCATACTATAGATTAAAAAATGTCTTATTTTTATGAAATTAATATAGGATTTATTAAATTTTGTATATCCCTAAAAGTGAAAAACTCCCAAATTACTATATATATCACCCGCCTCGGTGGCGTAGTTGGCTAACGCGCTTGTCGTGTTGAGCTAGACTGCTGAGGACGGGGAGATCGAGGTTCTAATCTCGGTCGGGTGAACTGGGGGCGGTTTTTCCTAAATGGTTTTTCACTCTCCCTCCACGCAAATGCGGGTTCACTTCCTCTAATTCAACCTTCCCAATTCCCAATCCATTAAATTAATTAGTACTTAAAAGCGTATAACCCGAACGGGTAGTAAGACGCGGTGCTAAATATTATTATTATTATTACTATATAATATATCAAGTCGTTCCTGTGAGTTGTTATTAATTTGTCAGTGATGGAGTCACTGTGCCTTACCCATAGAGTTCTTTGTAGTTTTGAGAGATGGCGTTTGCATCGTCTTTAAAAAATCGAATCATTTCCAAATTAGAATGATTTTGATCTCGACAACCTACTAGTTAAGTTGAATTGTGGGGCAAGAATAATTGTTGTAGATTTAATTAATTTGAATGAGAGTTTTCAGCTTAATTGGGATTCCTATATTCTCATTTATAAATAACGATTTGATTTGGTAGGGTGGATTTGATCAATTTTCAGATTGGTGGTTATATTTCCTTCTCAGAAGAAGGTAAGTGTTGTGGAAACAAATTTACCACTAACTTTTCTTTTTGAGTGTGCTACCAGTAAAGCACTTTGTCTCTGGTAAGAATGGAAGTCCTTATTTTAAAACTAAAGTAATATTTATGTAAAGCAATGCATTTTCTTTCGTTAAATTAAAAACCGTGTAAGAAACAGTGTTAAAATCTGCAGGTTCAAGGTTGGTAGTGGTGCCTGTTTTGGTTTTGGGTTGGAGGCTAACGAATGTGGTCTCATGACCAGGTGTTCGATTTTAATAGTGTGCTATGAAAACAATAATCCGGATAAATTCACCATTGTAAAGTACATTCTAATTACTTTGTAAAATGTACGAAGAAAACTGCCGTGTTAACGTAAATGATTTTCTACGAAACTTTGCCATATTAACGGGTGAAACTCAATGATTTTAAACACGTGGTGCAACAATAGGGTATTTATTGTAGAAGAAAACATCAACTATAATTTTGGGTAATCCTATAGTCCCATTAAACGACTAGAAGGCACGTCGGTACCACCATTGTGTAGATTCAGGTGACACTTCACCTCTCCAGGAAGAAAGGTATGTAAACTCTTCTTTATAATATATTATTATTACTATTATTATTATTATTATTATTATTAGCACCGCGTCTTACTACCCGTTCGGGTTACACGCACTTACGCTAATGTGTAATGGTAGGATGATTGTGAGATGAAATGGAGGACCTACAGTTTAACGTGGAATCCGAACCACGGTGGAGGCCTGGCATTCCTCACATTCACAAGATGTCTTGTCAGAGGTGAAGGAATTTATAATATAACTATAGTTTTTAAATTTCAGAATAACTTAAGACTCCTCGGCCCTCAGCTTATATACTTGCACTCAAGCCCATAATTTCATTGTTAGATACATTCAATGAAAATTAAATGTATTTTTAAAATTTATTTAGAACACTTTCCATTAGCTCAAAATATCGTTATGGAAAATAGAAGAGGTACAAAAAATTGCATAAGAACAAAGAATTAAAACAACAATAGTAAAATTAATACATTAAAAAGGTTGTACAATAACATAAAATGTTCATAAGTTTGGATATTAAAACTAGAGAACAAAAGTAGTGTAGGGCCTAATAACGTAATATAATAATAATTAGATTATGTGTTATGTTTCATTGTTGTGTTAACAAAATGTTTTGTACCTCTGTCACTCAATATGGGAATATAGGAAATATTTTTGCTCCTAAATGTTTGACAGTATGCCAACAATATATATAAAGGTTATTTATAGGATTCTAAGAGCTCACTGGGGAATTATGAATTTCACATATTTTTTAAAACACACTTTTAGTAATAATTTAAATGCATATCCTATTTAAAGTAGTGGCGTTTTTACCTATTTTGTATTATTAATTATAATAATAAGCAAGAAATAAACTATAATAGTAGGGAGGCACTCCCACACCGGCTTCTTTATTGGAACCTAATTAGCAATTCTACCCCACACCGAGGATTCTAACAACAATGGCTACCTCTTGAGAAAATAAATATTGCAAGATGTTGGCATGTCCCATAAAGGAGGATTTTTCTCGACGCTTTTTTTTTTTAGCACAACGTCTTACTACCCGTTCAGGTTATACGCTAATTGTAGGCCTAGGTACTAATTACACAAATGGCTTTAAGCACTATGAAATACATATTTAGAGGAAGTGTACCATCATTCGCGTGAAGGGAGAGTGGGAAACCATTTAGTAAAAACCACCCTCAGTGCAACCAATATCCTAAACTAGATCTCCCCGTCATCGGCAGTCTAGTTAACTGTGAGAGTAGCGCGTTAGACCACGTGATCACCGATACGGGTTTCTTGACTCTTTAATATATTACTACCCGCCTCGGTGGCGTAGTTGGCTAACGCGCTAGTCGTGTTGAGCTCGACTGCTGAGGACGGGGAGATCGAGGTTCGAATCTCGGTCGGGTGAACTGGGGGTGGTTTTTCCTAAATGGTTTTCCACTCTCCCTCCACGTAAATGCGGGTTCACTTCTTCTAATTCAACCATACCCATTCCTAATCCATTAGAGTAATTAGTACTTAATGCGTATAACCCGAACGGGTAGTAAGACGTGGTGCTAAATATTATTATTATTATTACTATTATGTTACTAACACAGTAACCCATGTCGGTGGTTCCCAATCTGTGGGTCATAGCCCACTGTAGGGTCGCGAACAGAATTTTAGTGGGTAGAGAAAGGTTTTTAAAATGTGAACATGTTGTAATTATTTGTAAAAAAAAATCATGTGGAAATTAAAAAAAAAAGCACCTTACATACTCCTTATGACAATTAATGCGGGGTGAGTCGCGAGATTTTGGTGATATAAAATGTTTGGAAAGCACTGGTCTAAGGGGTCACCCTCGTGTTAGACTGGCCTGCTGGTTATGACGATATCGGGTATCGAATCCTGGTTGGGTCTGTTGAGGTTTTATTTTACTAAAAAGTTTACCCACTCTTCTTCTATGCAAATGCTGGTAAAATACCTCTAAAATGATCCCTCCTCATCCCTACCCCTGTAGAGTAATTATCATGCGTGCGTATAACCTGAACAGGTAGTAAGACATTGTGATAAGCAATTAACTGTTAACACCTGTACAAATTGGCGCGTAACTAATTATAAAACTCGTCCGGTTTGTCTTTACGGTGTTGGGGGACTTGAGATAAAAAATCTCAGCCGGGGAAACTGATGATAATTTTCTTGAATGGTTTCCCCATTCTCCTCCCACGCAAATGCAAATACACTTCCTCTAAATTCCACCTTTCACATCTCTAGCAGATTAGCAGAATTAGTTCATATGCGATAAACACTTTCTGTAAAAATAAGTCTACAAGATGAACGTCACATGATAGGAAAATCAAATATTTATTATTGTTCAAGAGAATTTGATGAACATGGGTTGTAAGGTTTAACTTGTTGACTTATTTTTCCAAAATGTATCAATATGAGCATTAAATTCCTTCCTACCATAATCATTATCATCACCATGAGTTTTTAACCACCGGTTGGGTCTGTTTGGAACATAAGCCTCTCCACCTCCACCTCTCTCCCTCCACCTTGGCCCAGTCCTCTCCTCCACACTCCTCCTCTCTCCCTTCAGCCATCTGTCCCTTGGTCTTTCTCTCTACCTCCTATCCAACATCCTCCTGGACTTCCTTTCCCTCTCCATTCTCCTCACATGACCATACCACCTTAGTAGTACCTTCTCTCTCCTGTCCTGGACTTCCTTTCCCTCTCCATTCTCCTCACATGCCCATACCACCTTAGTAGTACCTTCTCTCTCCTGTCCTGGACTTTCTTTCCCTCTCCATTCTCCTCATATGACCATACCACCTTAGTAGTACCTTCTCTCTCCTGTCCTGGACTTTCTTTCCCTCTCCATTCTCCTCACATGACCATACCACCTTAGTAGTACCTTCTCTCTCCTGCCCTGGACTGGCTCTTCCTCTCTCAGTTCTCATCCTGTCAAATTTAGTCCCACCGATCCTGTTTCTATCCTGTTCCTTCAGTGCTCACGTTCCTTCTTATACGATTAGTAAAAGTTTCCTCTAAAAACCTCTATTCGTAAAAATAATATATTTCCAGGTAAAGAAGAAGTTTGGTGGTGTAAGGCATTGTTATTTGCTCGGTATTGGACTTTTAGTCTTTAACGACGTTACTTTCTTGGAGATTTCGAAACTATTTGCGAAGCGGGTTGCTGCTTAGCTCGACGCACCTAAGCAGTCTAAGCACTATCATACTACGATGCCAGTGTGAGAAATAGAAATATAGGAAGTAAGAAAATGAGCAGTTCACCATGATAGATCTTTTGTCTATAAGCTGATAACACTTCTCCTCTTCCTTTGACGAGTTTACACAGTCACTCTACTATTTGCGCCTTGAAATCATTAACCTGATTTTAAAAACTATATTTTACTTGCTATCTATGCTAGATACACATCTGCTACCACGGACCTTTTTAATCTACATCCTGGCAGGAAAACTTCTACAGGACATTTTCGTGACTAAGTCAAATAGCTTAAGTCGTAGAGGATTTATAAAAAAAAATACGCTTACTAAAAACCTACTTTAAGATAAAAATAATAATAATTTTGTAACAATGTAAGACTATTTTAACAACTATTCTAAACTTTATGGTTATTTGTTACAACGTTATATCTTTAAAATACATCTTGTGAATGTGGGGAATGCCAGGCCTCCACCGTGGTTCGTATTCCACGTTAAACTGTAGGTCCTCCATTTCATCTCGCAATCACCCTATCATTATACATTAGCGTAAGTGCGTATAACCCGAACGGGTAGTAAGACGCGGTGCTAACAATAATAATAATAATATCTTTAAAACTCGCCGAATGGAACGTAAATTCATCGACATGGGAAATCCTCTCTTATTCCGTCGTGATGTCACGGGTAGGTAACCTCCTTAAGACGACTTAACTACTTTGATACAGACAAATATTAAACACAAGCCTTCTTTCCTTGCCCCTGGTTATGTGACTACACGCTTTACACGTCAACAGATCCTCATCGCAGACGGAAAGGAAAATTCTCTTCAGATTTATCAGGTTCAATCAGACTTGACATTTGTTGTGGATGGAAAGTGGGGGGGAGGGGGAGTGGTTTAACGTCACTGTCATTGATCTGGTCGCCCGGGTTACGAGAGACGCGGAAATGAAGGGGCGGGGATCATATCTCGAGGGACCATAATCCGAGAACAAGATATATTAAGGATTGGATGACATTTAGTGTGGAGACTCAATTAAAATATGGAACTGAGGAATATTAAGTTCAATATTTAATGTTTTATTTTAGTACTGCATCTTACTATCTGTTCAGGTTAAATACGCATTTTTTACCAAGTACGCTAATGAGTTTGGGATGAGGAAAGTTGAATTTAGAGGAATTGTACCTGCATTTGCGTGGAAAGCCATATAGGAACCCTTTCTAAGTAAGTTCGATCGGGATTCGAACCCCGACCTCTCTGTTATCGTTAGACTAGTCTAACTCGAGGGTGACGTCCTAGACCATGCGACCACTGAATGAGGTCAATAGTTATTGTTGAGATGGGTTTGAAAGATGTAGTAGAGGAAGATTTAGTTCAACATTTATCGTTGAGACATATTTAAAAGATAGGATTGAGGAAGATTTATTTCAACATTTAATGTTAAAACGTGTTTAAATATATAATTGAGGGTTATTTAGTTCAACATGCAATGTTTAGTCATATTTATAAGATGGGATTGAGGATTACTTAGCTTAAGATATAAATGTTTTATTAATTTATTTATTAATTGAAATAAAATTATGTTATAATTTAGGCTATTGGCAACAGAAGTTAATTAAATGTGTTTGTTCACTCGCTTTAAACCTACACTGGTATGATTGGACAAGTATACCCTGATTTTTGTTGGAAGAACAGTAGAGAAAATTCAATCATATTTTATTGTGGTCAACTTTGATAACATTTTACCATATTTTATAGTGTTATTTTATAGGTATTGGTAATATATATCAAAAGTAACAGCTCCAGATAACATAACTTGATGTATGAATCTATTAAAAAAATTTGGTAACTTTAGTAACTAACTTCTACTGTTCTTCCTACCAAAATCATACTATAGTTACTATTGGATGAGTTAATATTACATAGTTTAATTAACTCTCATGCAGCTAATAGTGGGTTGGATCAATTTAATGGATTATAAGGCTTAATAAAATTTCGGTGACCTGGTGGTCTGGGGGTAAGGTGTCAGACTTCTGTGCTGGCGGCCGGGGTTCAATCCTCGGTCCCGGCACAGATTTATCTGATTACCAAACCCTTCCTTCACCTCTGACAAGACATCTTGTGAATGTGGGGAATGCCAGGCCTTCACCGTGGTTCGGATCCCACGTTAAACTGTAGGTCCTCTATTTCATCTCTCAATCACCCTACCATTACACATTAGCGTAAGTGCTTACAACCCGAACGGGTAGTAAGACGCGGTGCTGATAATAATAATAATAAAATTTCATGTGATTTTCACTGAGTTAATATTAATTTGGCTAATCATTTTTTGTTAGTGGTAGATAGGTTTAACGTTAGATAATAGTAGGTTGATTGGACTTTAATTAGTAGTAGGTAGGGTAAATTTCAATAAATAGTAGGTTGATTAAAACTTTATTATTAGAAGGTCGGCTGATCTTAAGTTAGTGTTAGGTTGGTTAGATCTAAGTTTGTATTAGATTCGTTATATTTAAGCTAGTAATATATTTGATAGCTCAAAGATAATATTCGGCTTGTTATATCTCATTTAGTATGTTGTTGGTTAGATCTAAGTTATTATTAAGTTGGTTTGATCTAACCCAGTAGTATTACATTCGCCAGATCTTAGTATGTTAGTTCGATATAGGTTAGTCTTAGATTGGTTATATCCTAGTTAATATTGATTCATCTGTATCTAGCTACTGTGGTACTATAGTGTTTGTTTGATCTTAGTAGGCCTATGTTGTTGGTTAGATTTAGGTTGGTTATATCAAGGTTAGTACTATATTGGTTGGATCTAGTTTATTATTAGAGTGGTTAAATATATGTTATTATTATATTGGTTAGAACTAGATTAGTAGTAGATTGTTTAGATATATGTTAGTATTATATTGGTTAGATCTAGATTAGTAGTAGATTGTTTAGATATATGTTAGTATTATATTGGTTAGAACTAGATTAGTAGTAGATTGGTTAGATATATGTTAGTATTATATTGGTTAGAACTAGATTAGTAGTAGATTGTTTAGATATATGTTAGTATTATATTGGTTGGATCTAGATTAGTAGTAGATTGTTTAGATATATGTTAGTATTATATTGGTTAGATCTAGATTAGTAGTAGATTGTTTAGATATATGTTAGTATTATATTGGTTAGAATTAGATTAGTAGTAGATTGGTTAGATATATGTTAGTATTATATTGGTTAGAACTAGATTAGTATTATATTGGTTGGATCTAGTGTAGTATTAGATTGGTTAGATATATGTTAGTATTATATTGGTTAGATCTAGATTAGTAGTAGATTGTTTAGATATATGTTAATATTATATTTTCGGTGACCTGGCAACCTAGGGGTAAGGTGTCAGACTTCTGTGCTGGCGGCCGGGGTTCAATCCTCGGTCGTGGCAAAGATTTATCTGATTACCAAACCCTTCCTTCACCTCTGACAAGACATCTTGTGAATTTGGGGAATGCCAGGCCTCCACCGTGGTTCGGATCCCACGTTAAACTGTAGGTCCTCCATTTCATCTCACAATCACCCTACCATTACACATTATCGTAAGTGCGTATAACCCGAACGGGTAGTAAGACGCGGTGCTAATAATAATAATAATAATAATAGTATTATATTGGTTAGATCTAGATTAGTAGTAGATTGTTTAGATATATGTTAGTATTATATTGGTTAGATCTAGATTAGTATTATATTGGTTAGATCTAGATTAGTATTATATTGGTTAGATCTAGATTTGTAGTAGATTGTTTAGATATATGTTAGTATTATATTGGTTAGATCTAGATTAGTATTATATTGGTTGGATCTAGTTTAGTATTAGATTGGTTAGATATATCTTAGTATTATATTGGTTAGAGCTATATTATTATTGGGTTGGTTGAATCTCAGTATTTTATGGATTGGATTTCGTGATAAGTATGTTGGTCAACACTAAATTAAAAGTGGCTCTAACCGCCAGCCACTCATATATTTGCCAACCAGCAGTCGATAATAGAACGACTCGCTTTGTAGAACTTCACTCACCCTGTTTTAATTGTTGGTGCAATGCAGGTGGCGTTTGTCTAGGCGCAATCTTGAGGCCCAAACGAAGCTATCGCCCACACTTGCCATCAGTCCAGATATAATTATACTATTATTCGGGGAAAATAAATTTCACTGTCGACAGCTCCTATCAACACTGGCCTGTCCCCGTCTCTGTCGTCCCGAACAGCTGAGTGGGCGACCGGCGCGCTGTCTGTCGGCGGGGCGACCAACCAGTGGCTCGCAAATCAATACTTGCAACCAGCGGTGGGTGTCGGTTGTGGCCACACACGGTCATCGGTTCACAGAGGTCAGGGGCTAAATATAAAACGGAATCCATTATTCTCGTGCATGCGTGACATATGGACACAAATGTGCATAATTTCACCCATTAGTACACAAATAAACACAGGCTGTTTAAATATATTGGATTAAATTGTTAAGTTATTACATTTGTTAGCTACGTATCTAAATGTCATGTTGTTTGAATAAGAGTGAAGAATTACCCTGGTCACGGGACAATTCCTGTATAGCTCGGTGGTAAGGGCGTTGGAGTAGTAAGCCAGAGGTTCGATTCCCGGGACTAGTTGACATTTCAATTTAAAGAATATTATATACACCATCCATTGCTGTATACATGAACAAATATATCACTCATTAGTACACTCAAGAAAATATCTCTAAATAATAAACAAATGCATTTATATCTCAGGGTGTTTTTGAATAAATCTTTTTTTTGCTAGAACTTTAAAAAATAATAAAACACGCGCACATATATATCGTTTATTACTACACACATGCACATATATAATGTATATTACTACACATATACACATATATACCGTCTATTACTACACACATGCACATGTATACCGTCTATTACTACACACGTGCACATATATACCGTTTATTACTACACACATGCACATATATATCGTTTATTACTACACACGTGCACATATATATAGTTTATTACTACACACATGCACATGTATACCGTCTATTACTACACACATGCACATGTATACCGTCTATTACTACACACATGCACATATATATCGTTTATTACTACACACATGCACATATATATAGTTTATTACTACACACATGAACATGTATACCGTCTATTACTACACACATGCACATGTATACCGTGTATTACTACACACATGCACATATATATAGTTTATTACTACACACATGCACATATATACCGTCTATTCATATACACACATGCACATGTATACCGTCTATTACTACACACATGCACATGTATACCGTCTATTACTACACACGTGCACATATATACCGTTTATTACTACACACATGCACATATATATCGTTTATTACTACACACGTGCACATATATATAGTTTATTACTACACACATGCACATGTATACCGTCTATTACTACACACATGCACATGTATACCGTCTATTACTACACACATGCACATATATATCGTTTATTACTACACACATGCACATATATATAGTTTATTACTACACACATGCACATGTATACCGTCTATTACTACACACATGCACATGTATACCGTCTATTACTACACACATGCACATGTATACCGTCTATTACTACACACGTGCACATGTATACCGTCTATTACTACACACATGCAAATATACATCATCTATTCATATACACACGCACACAAACCGACTTGTCACGATAGACGGTACTATTACAAAATATTGACCACAGCTTTTTAAACATCTTTTATTTGTGACTCCTTTTCATAAGACAAATTATTAGCGACCCCGGCGGCTGATGGTTGAGTTTTTTTAACGCTTAGTATACATGTTTGGGCGGTTATGAATCAAATAAGAAATATAAATATTGTATATATATATATATATA